>CAUYRH010140644.1:0-31608 GCA_963574655.1 Perodicticus potto
GCAACCAAAAAATGTCCGGACGTTGTAGAGGGCGCCTATATCCCCAGCTACTTGGGAGGCAGAGGCAGGAGACTCGCTTGAGCCCAGGAATTGGAGGTTGCTGTGAGCTGTGATGTCACAGCACTCTATCCAGGGTGACAGTTTGAGGCTCTGTCCCAAAAAAAAAAAAAAATTGATCCTCCAGTTTTACACTTGATCTTAGCCAAAAGGCCAAGAAGCGATTGATACTCAGTTTTACTAATTATGGATGTGGTTTGTCATGTAAATAAACTACCATTCGAAGAGACAAAATAATTTGTCCCAAGTTACCCAGTTGAATCCAGGTATACCAGATTCCAGAGCCTGTGTTCTTAGCGCCCATGTGTTACTACCTCCTGGTTTCTGACTCATTTAAAAGTCTACCCACACTAGCCCAGACCTGGGCAGTCCTGGGGTCAGTCCTTTATCACCTGGCTGGACCGCAGAGAGCAGGGTATGGCTCTGCTGCCCCTACTTGGAGCCAGTTGTTGGGATTTCTCCCGGGGGCTGGAGGAGGAGCCGAGCTGCTTTTCCAGCTTGTGGGAGATTCCTGGGGCATCTGTTTTAGTCCTGATGGACAATGGCAGCCAGGGTGAAATAGGAGGAACTGAGAAATAAAGATGGAAGAGGGACGGAAGAGAAGAGGAACAGTAGCCAAAAGAGGGAGCCAGGTCTGATAGACCAGCCAAGAGAGGGTGCATGTGAGATGTGGTCAAGAGGAAAACAGGATTGGGTCTGGGGAAGGCGGATGAGTGGGGCCATGTGAAGACCTTCCTGGCCTCTAGACACAACTGGAGGCTCTGCCCTTGC
This sequence comes from Perodicticus potto, assembly GCA_963574655.1. Taxonomy (NCBI): domain Eukaryota; kingdom Metazoa; phylum Chordata; class Mammalia; order Primates; family Lorisidae; genus Perodicticus; species Perodicticus potto. The sequence goes on from CAUYRH010140644.1 coordinate 829, forward strand.
TGATTTCAAGTGTAGGAAAATGGTCACCATCCCACAGTAAATGTACTTGACATGGAACTGTAAGAGTTGAGCTACGATTGACTAGCTGACATAATGTTGTATAGTAGACCCTCCGTAGTTGACCTCCTCCCTGCATAGTTGACCACCTCCTTCAGTTGATCTAATTTTCATAGACCAGGCATGCACCACGTGTATGTATCAGTAAGGCCCAGTTCCTTACGTTGACTATCTCTGTATGTTGACCAGTCTGTTCCAGTCCCTTGAGTGGTCACCTTAGAGAGGTTCTACTGTGCTTTGTAGATGTTTAGTGGAGCATTTGTTGGTCTGAGTTTTGCCGGTTTCTTTCAGTATTTTGCAATTAATTATTACTTTTTTCAGGTTTAAAGTATTTTTATATACCGGTGAAGCTGGTAGGCTGTGGACACTCTGCCCATGGTGATCAATAGGGAAGAGAGTTGCAAGTCCAAAGGAGAGTGGCCTAAAGCCCTTTTGACCAGTCCCTTGGCAGAAGTAGTAGTTGATCTATGTTTGACTCCAGGAGGTCTGACCGATTCAGAGAGGTTTCCAAGACAGGAGATTCTTTGACACTTTATCATGACTTGTCTTTGATCCAGCAATCCAGGGGATTCTTCCAAACCCTTAAATCCTTTAAAACCATGGGTTGATGAAAGATCTGCTTCTCCATCCTGCTTTCACTGCCTGCAAGGCAGTGCCATGGGTGAGGGAGGGCACTGTCATAGTCAGTCACACAGAGTGAGACTTCAGAGCTCTGACAGTTGTGATCAACTTTTCGTCCTGCCATCAGGGGAACATGAGCTTTTTTCCCCCTGTCCCCTTCATCATGGCCCTCCCTTCTCCCAAGCACGGAGGCCTGAGTTTGGAGAAGGCCAGTTGGGAAGATGCTTAGGCCATGCGTGTGGCCAGGCCTCGGTGTCTGGCCCAGCTCAGGAAACCATCTTTAGTATTTCTCCTTGGGCATTTTGGGTGGAGCTGTGGTGTTAGCATTCCTGGGATTTTTTTGTGGGGTTCACCTTTACCTCCCCTGAGTCCTTCTTGAAGGAACTGGTACCTCAAATGATTCCAGGAAGAAAAGTGGTGTGTTTGATCTCTTTTCTGTCAAAGTTCTCATCTCATAGGCAGGTAAGAAATGGATAAAGAGTCTTCAGAGCTGAAAGCGATCCCCGCCACACATTCCCTCACCTCTTCCCAAAACATGCGACCCTCTTCCTGTCTCCTAAGAAGCAGACCCACCATTGCCTTCGGCTGTGCCACCCTGGGTTTCACACCTCTCAGAGCAGCTCTTCACCTCTCGCTTAAGTTCTCCTGGTTGTACTGGAAGTTTTTCTTCCACAAGATACAGAACAGTTGGTTTATGGACATCTAGACCTACTTTCAGACTGAGCTGCTTGGAGAGATATTCTCAGGACTCTGCTAGTTATACAAATGCTTTCAAAGTTTGCATTTTCACTTAGATAATCTAAAAAAAATTTCCAATTATAAAGACTAGGATTTTGCAGTGATACCCCCCAATTAAAAGATGTTTCTATGGAATAAATAGGTAGGATATGAAGTTGGCACTGCAAATATGGTCCATGGGATCGCTGGTGTGGAGGGTATGTTCTTGGGAGTCTTGCAAAAGCATTTTTCTTTATGAGGGAGCTGTGCATTACTCACCTCAGCAAGAGACTACGTCAACTCTGCTGTTGATGAGGTTTTTAATAGGTCTCTAATGCTGTGAAAAAAAAATAGCGACAATACTTGATGTATCCACATAAGGACAAAAGCACATGTGTGCAACATTTTGAGAAACACCAGCCCTCCAATGACCTCATGATAGACAAGTAGATGTAAGACCAGGGAGAAGAAGGCCACCCAGCTGGCCGTGGCAGCAAGCAGGCAGGGAATGTTCAGGTTAATTTCTCCTAGCCTTTGAGGGACTGTGGTAGTTAATGCATTGGTCTGACCTGACCCCTAGTGGCAGGAGAGGCTGCAGAGATCCCAGTAAAGTCTTTGTGGCACCAAGGTGCTTGCAGGCAGGGGCAGCCCAGGCAGTGTCAGAGATGGTGGATAGAGCCCAGCAGGGACCCAGGCAGAATTCTTGCCTGTATCCTATTCCCTGAGACAGAAAGTTGTGGTGTCAAGGTGACCTCACTGCCTTGCAGGGCCACTGAGAGAGAGCTGATCTTGTTCTTGGCCTACTCAACCCATTGGTTGGAGCTGTGGTCTGTCAGAGTGGAAAGTCAGCTTCTGTCCTGTATTTGCCCTGCTAGAGGAACAGACGACCCCATGCTGGACCTCAAAGTGCTCCCTGATTAGAAGCCATCTCACAGGCAAGAAATTAGCATCATCTATGAGGGTCCCACCTCTCTCGTCTGGCTCTGATAAGTGTGTCCCCCAGGGTGCTCATCTCCTTGTTTCAAGTCCCTTGAGTTTGTTAAATTGAAACAACTCACAAAACCCACTTGTAAGGAAGTGAGGAGCATTGTTGTCAGAGAAAGGAATTGCTCCCTCTGTGATACTAACTGGTTGTTCAAACTTGAGACGAGGTGACCTCAGCAGGTAATGAGAAAGCAACATGGCCTGTCTCGCTCCCCCCAAGGAGAACCTGTTCAAAGGAGAAAACAGTGCGGTGTGTGCTGGGTGGTTAGCTAGGAGGACTGCAGACTCTGAGGACAGCAAGGGACACTCATGGGAAATGATGGTATAGACATCTCTAAGACTCTCAGCTCTAGCAATGGTTAAGATTTCAGCTTGGCGTGCAGAACTTTGTAAAGGTCAGGCTGTCCACTGTCAGAACAAGGCAGCCTTGAAAGCGGGAGCTGTCTGTCCTTGGGACTTGGAAGAAGGCAGGTGAGCTAGGCCAGGGAGGTGCAGGGGCTGAGTGGGGGACTGTCCAGGCAGTGTCTGGAGACCTCCTCATGCTGGTGCAAAGCCTTCTCCTGCTCCCTTCCCTACCACTGCCCTCCTTTCCTTCCTTGGCCTTGGCTGACTCATCTGCCTGGTGTCAGAAGCCCTGTGCTTTTCTGTCCAGCTCTATGTCTCAGTGAAATAAGGAATACTTCACTCTGAATCCCTGGGCAGTTTCATCCATATTGAGGCTTACTGAAGGGCTTAGAAGTTGCTGTCATTTCTTTCTTCTTCCTTCCCTAAGAGTGAGGCAGGAGAGCTGACCCTGACCAGGCAGGTCTCATTCTGGTGCTGGACACACCTTGTCTCGTGTCATCCTTGTGGCCATCACCACACTGTGCAAAGAGCCGGCATCTCGGGTTCACACCAAGCTATGGGAAGAGACAAGTTTCAACCCCTTCCTGTTACAGCAGCTGCTGCCCTGTCCCCTCACACTTATCCCGCTGACCTGACAGAACACCAGTACTGTTTGAGGAGCTGGTGATTTTAGCCTTTGAAATATTTTTTAATTATATTTTTTGGTGGGGGCCCTAAAAATTCCTGGATTCTAGTCATCTTTAGTTTGTCAGCCAGTCGAATTATATTTTCAATCTGAATTGTTTTTTGGGATATAGGAACCCGTTCATCTGCAGCCCAGGGCCCTGGGTTTGGGTCCTAGGTCCATCTCTTATCTGCTAGGTAGCCTTCTGACAACCATTTGCCTTTCAAGACTCTTTCTTCCTTCCTTTCTTTCTTTCTTTTTGTCTTACTTTGTCACCCTCAGTAGAGTGCCATGGTGTCATAGCGCACAGCAACATCAAACTCTTGGGCTCAAGTGATTCTCTTGCCTCAGCTTCCCTAGTAGCTGGGACTACAGGTGCCCAACACAATGCCCAGCTACTTTGTTGTTGTTTGTTTAGTAGACCCGGGCCGGTTTAAACCTACCAGCCCTGGAACATGTGGCTGGTGCCCTAACCACTGAGCTATGGGCACCCAGCGCTTTCAAGGCCTTTTCTATCCAAAATCCCTGTCCTCTCTGCATCTCAGAGTTGTAAGGATTCAACACGCTCATGTATGTGAAGGTTATTAGCTTAGATACTGTCACACAGGGCTTATTCCCCTCATTGAATCCTTTATGGGAAAGGGCAGTGAGGAATATGGTCATGTGACACTTAGTAATGGGGATACGATCTGAGAAATGGTTATTAGGGAGTTTCATTGTTGCGTAGACATTGTGGACTGCACTTACAGGAACCTGGATGGCATAGCCTACTCACATCCAGGCTGTGTGGTGTGGCCTGTTGCTCTGGGCTACACACCTGTCCTGCACGTCACTGTGCTGAGCTGTAGGCAGTGGCAGCACAGTGATGAATATCTGTGTACCTAAACATATCTAAACATATCCAAAGGTACAGTCAAAATATGGTATTATAATCTTATGGGATCATTGTCCTATACGCAGTTCTTTGTTGTGCAAAATGCCGTGAGGTGGTGCATAACTGTATATCAGAATGTCAGTGATTAATTTGAAATGTCGTTGTGACGATGCGGTGGCAAGGCGTGAGGGCACTGGAGGAATGCAAAGATGCTGATATTTATGCAGCACCGAACTCATTCAGGGAGTCTCGCTGCTCCAGGGGTAGCTCAGTGTGCTGCCACACCTGCCCTGCCCTTGACCGGCCAAAGGGCACGTACGTGACTGTATGATGCTTGGGCAATGGAGTGAATGAACGTGTTGGCTGCTCTTACCATGTCACAGGAAAATCGTTGCTAGGAGACTCTGCTCTGTGGTCTTGAGAGGGAGCAAGGGATGATGTCCCTCAAGGGACATCTTTGACTCAGAAATGATATCAGGGTACGGGGCTCTGCACCTGGTTCTCCATTTTCTTGTCTGAGGAGCTGTCCTGTATACTAAGGGCCTTCCTTGAACATATGCCCCCCGTTAGGAGAGAAAGGCAGGTAGGACGGGGGCCGTCACCATTCGCAAGCCTAGAGAGATCACAGGGAGACCTGCTCGGGTTGGGAGTGGTATTCACAGTGTTTTCTGGGGCCACCTTGCCATAGACTGAGCTCTTCCTTGGATTTCTCAAGGGAGGGAGGGGGCTTGTTCTTTCACGCGAAACATCTATAGTTTGGCCCACTGGGTGCATAGCCAGTGCATGATTATATGTGCAGGGCAATGAATCCGGAGAGGACAGTGCAAGACCCACACTTTAGTCCTTCTGTATCAGTTTTGTGAAGTTGGAGTTCTGAGAACACCCTACCTCCGCTGGCTCACACCGCGATGAAGAAAATCTATTAGCTCTGGTGGCAAGAAGACCTAGGTGGCTGGTGGTCCAATTGGTCGCTGGTATCTAGGATCTTTCCGTCTTTTCTCTCTGCCACCCCTGGCTTGTCAGCTTGGCCCTTGGGCTCAGCCCCTCATGGCCCCAAAATGGCTGCTGTGATTTCAGGTGCGGACATGTCATACCTTTTGGGGGAGTCATTGAAGAAGCCTTCCCCAAACCCCTTAGAGACGTCCCTTCACGTTTCATTGGCCAGGGGAGGGGCTAAGTGACTGCCTTAGACAGATCACAACTTATTCCTGCGTCTCATGGAGGAGGAAGAGACATTGCACCAGGCTGTGGCTCTGTCAGCGAGAGGATTAGGGCCATGTGTCTCCTCTTTCAGTAGCCGTCAGGCCATGGGCTTGGGATGCACTTGAGCCCCCTGCAAGTGTGAGGGGCAGTTCCCTGCATAGCTTGATGCACAGATGAGTAAGAGGTCCTCACAGGGTTTCAACAAAGGTGAATATATTCCAAGCTGCACTTTCAGATGACAGCAGAAAGGGTGGTCTAGGGTAACAATATAGAAGAAAGCTTCTAGAACAAGGGAGTCAGCTTTCATGACTGTTTAATCCCCACCATGATCCTGCATGAAACATGTAATTCCCACATTCCAGGTAAGGAAGTTGTACCTTAGAGAGGCGCACAGATTTGGGGAGCTCCAAGCCTCACTTCCCTTACCTGTAAGATGAAGATCATGACCTTTGTCGACCCTGTAGGGGAGCTGGGGCCCTGACCCTTTGGACTCCCTTGGCTGGTGCCCTGTCTTGCCTCCACCCATGCCCAGAGCGTGGGACAGAATACAGGGGAATTCTCTGTAAACTGCAGTGGCGATGGCACGTGCCTCTGTGATCCTGTGTGCACGCATGTCTATTTGTGTGCACGTGTGTGTACACACACGCAGAGGATTGTGTCTATGGACCCTACGGGGATGCCAGGTTCCCCAGGAGAGGCTGGGTGCTAACTCTCAGGTCCTGTTCTCACCCCACCCTGACCTCCCCACAGAGGGCTATCCGTGTGCGCAGCCACTCCATGGAGACCATGGTGGGCAGCCAGAAGAAATCACACGGTGGGGCCATCCCCGGCAGCCTCAGCGGGGGCATCTCTCACAACAGCGTGGAGGTCACCAAAACCACCTTCTCGGTGAGTGGCTACAGGTCCTGGGGCACCTCATGGGGCCCAGAGGGTTCCCCCCAGACCTATGGGGGGGGTGGGTAGCCCCTCCCAGTCTTGGGCTGGGTGACTACCACAGGGCAAGCTGGATGGTAGAGGGAGACCGAGGCTGCTTGGGGAGTGACCCCAGGCCCTGCCCCCTGAGAGTGGTCCTTTGGAGCCTCCCTCCCAGATGGCCTTCCAGGGTTGGCTCACAGGACAATTCCTCTTGCTTTATTCACTGAATTTCTTCAACAACTGGGCCTTATCATTGGACCAACCCTACAAAATCATCCTGGGACGTGTTTCGACCCATGATAGCAGTAGCCATCCCCAACTTGCTGGGCTCCGGGCATTGAGCTGAGTCATTCATAGAGGTGATCTCGCCTGTTCCCTGTAACAGCTGCCTGAGGTGGTACTTATTCTCTAGTCCAAATTTGAAGAAAAGGAGGCCCAGAGTTAAGTTAAGAGGTTAAGTAACTTGCTAAAGGTCACCCAACTGAGCTTAAGAGCAGGGATTTGAATGTAGGTCTGCTTGATCCCAAGTCCATGCTCTTTATCCAGCTCCCAGGGAAGGGGAGGGCCCTGCAGGTGTGTGATTTCAGGCCTGGTTGACTTGCATTAGGGTCTGGGGAGGTGAGGGAGCCGTAGAGCTTGTCCTTTTATAAAGCAGAGGCTTTGGGTTTGTACAGACGAGGATTTTCTTTTCTTCTTCTTTTTTCAGATAGTAGCTTAGACCCACCATGATACTAATAATTAGTATTATAAATGGCCTTGCAAAATTGATTTGCTAAATATTTTGATAGCTATTATCTTGTTCTTCCCAGGAGGTCCATAAAGTGAGCAGAGCAGGGCCATTGTTACCATCCTGTGGTGATCCAGGGTTTCACCACGTGCCTGTGGTTGCCCGGTTTGTGCATGGTAGAAGTTGGGCCCTGGGTTAGAAACCTGGTGGGCTGTAAAGATGAGCTCCCGGCTCCCATCTGCCCCCGCCCTACATGAGGCCAGGAAACCTTCTATCTGGCTTCCCTCATCTTGTGCATGTGGACCTGGCTCTGTGGCTCTCATTTATGTTATTACTGTGACACCTGCCTGAGTCCATTTATTTGTGAGCAACAGATGGAGAGTCAGGGGCCCTGGGTTCCTGTCTTTGCACCAGTGATTTGTTAGATGACCGTGACCTTGCCTCTTGGGTCTTCACTGTCCTCATCAGTCTAATGAAAGGTTGAACTAGGTCACTCCAGGGGTTCTCTAGCTTGGGCTGCTCAACCTGTGACCCCTGAATCATCCTGGCCTTCCCAATTTGTGGGGCTCCCCTTCTAGTGGCCTTGACCTCCAAGAATTCTGGTCTTTGGTGGATCATTACCTGAGGGCAGGGACTTGGCTTAAGAATACAGGGAAAGAGGCTGTGAGTTGCTTGAGCCTCGGGGTCTCAGCTCCTGTGACAGATCCCAACAGTCCTAGCTTTCTTTCTGTTTTCTGGGGTCTCCTCCAGACTGGGAGCCATTTGTAGACTGAGGGGGGATGAAGGGAAGGAGATCAGGGTTTAGGGTGGGAGCACTCATTCTGGTGATTTCATTGGCAGCCTCCGGTGGCAGTGGCAACAGCAAAGAACCAGTCACGGAGCCCCATCAAGCGGCGGTCAGGGCTCTTTCCCCGTCTACACACAGGCTCTGAAGGCCAGGGGGACAGCCGGACGCGATGGTAACTCTTGGGGCTCCCTGCTTCAGCCTGACTGTGGGGCCTGTCAGATGCCCACTGGTGGGGAGACCTGTGCTCAGCTTTGGAGATGGCTTCCTTTCCTTTGGGTCGGGATCCCTCTAATTCTTCTCTTTCTGCTATTTTGAATTATACTTCACATTATTTTTAATTATAATTACCCTACTGTACTCTTGAACACTTGATGATCTTATTTGCTCTTAACTGTATTTTGTACCTATTAAAATAGTGTACCTCTGCCTCTTCCCTGACTCTGGTAATCACCAATCACTCTGTCTCTGTGAGCCCTGTGCTTTCATTAATAGCTCCCGTATATGGGAGAGGACATGAAGTGTTTGTCTTTCCATGTTTGGCTTCCTTTCCTTAATATAAGGACCTCCAGTTTTACCTATATTGCAGCAAATGACAGGATTGCATTCTTTATAGAATGTTCCATTGTGTGTATGTAACACATTTTCTTCCTTCATTTGTCTGTTGATGGACACTTAGGCTGATTCCATATCTTAGTTATTGTAAATAGCGCTGCAGTGAGCAGGGAGTACAGGTATCTCTTTGACATGACACACTGATTTCAGTTCCTTTGGATCTATGCCCAGCATAAATGCTGGATTGTATGGTTGGTTCTATTTTTAATTTTTTGTGGAACCACCATAGCTGCTGTACTAAATTACATTCCTACTAACAGTATATGAATATTCTCCTTTCTCTGCATCCTTGCCAGCATCTGTTATTTTTTGTCTTTTTGATAAAAGCCATTTTAACTGGAGTGAGATGATCTCTCTCTCTCTCTTTTTTTCCCCCCAGAAATGAGGTCTTATTTTGTTGCCCAGGCTGGAGTGCAGTGGCCCAATGATAGCTCATTGCAGTTTTGAATTTCTGGACTCAAGAGATCCTCTTGTCTCTGCCTCCTGAGTAACTGGAACTACAGGTGCAAGCCAGCATACCTGGCTAATTTTTCTTACTTTTGTAGAGACGGAGTCTTGCTGTGTTGCCCAGGCTGGTCTCAAACTCCTGCTTCCGAAAGTGATGGGATTAAGCCTCTGTGTTTGGCTGAGATGATATCTCATTGTGGTTTTGATTTGTATTTCCCTGATGAATTGGTGATGTTAAGCAGTTTTTCATACAACTCTTAGACATTTGTACATCTTCTATGAAATATCTATTTTTCAGATCTTTTGCACATTTTAAAATTGGATTATTATTATTTTTGCTATTGAGTTGTTTGAGTTCCTTATATATTCTGGTTATTAATCCCTTGTTGGATGGACAGTTTGTGGATGTTTTCTCTCATTCTACAGGTTGGCTCTTTATTTTGTTAATTGTTTCATTTCCTATACAGAAACCTTTTCGCTTTAATCCTATTTGTTTGTTTTGCTTTTGTTACCTGTGTTTTTAGGTGTTATCCCAAAAGTCTTTGTCCAGGCCAGAGTCCTGAATCATTTTCCTAATGTTTTCTTTTAGTAGTTTGATAGTTTTAGGTCTTGTATGTGAGTATATAATACATCTTGATTTGATATTTACATTTGGTGAGATATAGAAGTCTAGTTTCATTTTTCTGCATATGGTTTTATTCAGTTTTCCAGCATCACTTTTTTGAAGAGACTGTCATTTCCCTGATGTATGTTCTCAGCAACTTGTCATTTGGCTGTAAATGCATGGGTTTATTTCTGGGTTCTCTCTTATGTTCCATTGGTCTCTGTGTCTGTTTTTATACCAATGCTGTACTGTTTTGGTTACTATAACCTTGTAATATATTCTGAAACCAGGCAACATGGTACCTCCAGCTTTAGTTTTTTGTTCAGGATTGCTTTGGCCATTTGGGATCTATTGTGGTTCCATATAGATTTTAGGATTGTCTATTTCTAACAAGTATGTCACTGATATTTTGATGGGGATTTCGTTGAATCTGTAGGTCATTTTGGGTAGTAAGGACATTTTAACAACATTAATTCTTCCAACCTATGAGCATAGGATATCTTTCCATTTTTTTGTGTCATCGTTAATTTTTTTCATCAGTGTTTTATGATTTTGCTTATAGAGATTTTTCACTTCTTTGGTTAAATTTATCCTAGGTATCTTGAATTTTTTTGTAGCTATTGTAAGTGGGGTTGCTTTCCTGATTTCTTTTTCAGTTTGTTCACTGTTGGTGTATATAGATGCTACTGATTTTTTGTATATTGATTTCGTATCCGCAACTTTACTGAATTTATTACTTCTAACAGTTTGTTGATGGAATCTTTATGTTTTTCTAAGTAAACAAAGGATAATTTGACTTCTTCATTTTCATTTTGAATGCCCTTTATTTCTTTCTCTTGCCTAATTGCTCTGGTCTAAAAGTGGGTGAAAGTGGACATCCTTGTCTTGTTCTAGATGTTAGAAAAAAGGCTTTCAATTTTTCCTTATTCAGTTTGAGGTCAGCTGTGGGTTTGTCATATAGGGCTTATTGTGTTGAGGTATACTCAACTTCAATAACCAGTTTGTTGAGAGTTTTTATCATAAAGGATGTTGAACTCTGTTAAATGCTTTTTTCACATCTATTGAAATAATTATATGGTTTTTGTCTTCAATTCTGTTAATATGTTATATCACATTTATTAATTTGTATATGTCGAACCATCCTTGCTTATAAATCTACTTGATCATGGTGAATGAACTATTTTTTTAATTGCAAGTTTTATTTTTAATATCTTTTAAAAAAAATTTTTTTTTTTGAGACAGTCTTTCTTTGTCACCCACCGTAGTGTGCGGTGGCTTCACAACTCGCAGAACCAACCAACTCTTGGGCTTAAGTGATTCTCTTGCCTCAGCCTCCTGAGTATCTGGGACTACAGGCGCCCACCAACAACACCCGGCTTTTTTGTTGTTGTTGTTGCAGTTGTCACTGCTGTTTTAGCTGGCCAGGGCCAGGTTCGAACCTGCCACCCTCGGTATATGGGGCTGGTGTCCTACCCACCGAGTCACAGGTGCTGCCCCCTTCTTTTCAAAATTAAAACATTTAAGCCAAATTTTAAAAGGGGGAAATAGTAATCCATAATTCTAACTTTTTAGGATATTTCTTTCCAATCTTCTAAGGGAATTTTGCTTTTTTTTTTTTTTTACAATATCCACACACATAAAAATATTTTGGGATTTAAATGTTTTTGTTACAAGGGGTAGCTTTTATAGTGCTTTAGTCAGGGCTACAAGTGTCCTCATCACCTGTAGAGTGCTCACTGTACCTGTTTAAGTAATTTTTGAATGATCTTTATAATGTATGGTTGAGTCCTGCTTGCTAATATTTTGTTGAGGATTTTTACATTTATGTTTATCAGGGATATTGCCCTGTAATTTTCTTTTTTTTGTTGTGTCCTTGTCTGGTTTTGATGCTTTCTCATTCTTTTAACTGGTGAGCACATTTGTTCTTTCTTTGGCAAGCAGCATTTATTGAGTGTCTGCCACGTGCTAGGTACAGCTCTGAGTGCTGAGACAAGTGCCGCAAAAGATACAAACCTATCCTCTAGAAGCTTACAGTTTTGTAAGGAAAAGGGAGGAGAAATTTGGTTAACTTTGAGGTTTCCAAGTTGTCTGTCTCTAGCCCTGGGTGATGGCTCCATCTTCTGAGCTAGGGCAGGTAGGATAGAGACAGGTTAATGGAGGAGAAGAAAGAATGAAAAGCCATTTGAAACCTGTGCATGGGAGTCTTTGGGGACCATGCCTCGAGATGTCCACCGGAGTGATCAGAATTGCGGGTTTTGAGTTTAGGAGAGAGGCCTTCGCGTAGAAGTGCTGGTTAAAGACAGGTTAATGATCTGACCACCTGGACAAGGTGTATACAGCACCATGCTTAACAGCGAAGGGAGAAGGAAGAGCTGGAGAAGCTGGCTGGGAAGGAAAGGGGAGAGAGGCGGAGAGCCTGGAAAAGAGAAATTTCAGGAGGGAGGACATCAGCATCTGATGTGCAGAGACCTCCAGTGAGGTGACCCACACCCCTGTGTGGTTGACAGGAGGCTATTAGGAACCTCATCCAAAGTGCATCAAGACACTTCACACTCTAGAATTGCTATAATCAAAAAGACAAATAATAACCAATGCCAGAGAGGATATAGAGAAATTAGAACCCTTGTTCATTGCTGGTAGGAGAGTAGTGTGGCTGCTTTGGGAAATAATCTGGCATCTCCTTAGAAGCTTAAACATAGAGGTACCATATGACATGGCAGTTCCACTCCTAGGTATGTAACAAGGAAAAGAAAACAATTGTCTATGAAAATGAGTACACTAATAAAGCTAGTGCGCACATGTTCATAGCAGCATTATTCATAATAGCCCAAACTGGAAAGAATCCAGATATCCATTGTTTGATGAATAGATAAATAAAATATGGTTTATCCTTAAAATGGAGTTTTGGGTGTAGTAAAAAGTAGTGAAGTATTGATATGTGCTGCCACATAGATGAAACTTGAAAATGCTATGCTAAGTGAAAGAAGCCAGACACAAAGACTATAACATATTGTATGATTCCATTTATATGAAATGTCTGGAACAGACAAATCCACTGTGGTTGCTTAGGGATGGGTGGGGGGAGGGATGGGGAACGATCGCAAACTGGTCCAAGGCTTCTTTTAGGGGAGCCAAAAATGTTCTAAAATTAGATTGTGGTGATGGTTGCAGAACTCTGTGAATATATTAAAAAGCATTGAATCGTACACTTTAAATAGGTGAGTTATGTGGTATGTGGATTATATCTTAATAATCCTGTTGTTCAAAAAGTGCATTGAGGACAGGGCATCACATCCCCATTAAACTAGGGTAAATGGTGGGCACCGGTACAAGGTCTTTGTTAAATTATAGGAGAAGGAAACTCGTGAGCGTCTCGGCTGAGGATAGCCCTCTGCTTCCCAGCACCCAGCGCTGCCTTGTCACAGGAGCCCAGGGAGTTCATATTATAGTCCACATGAAGGACGTCCCCCGGGGCTCCAGAGAGGACGACCCTCCTGCAGGAATCTGTGCTTATTGGGTTGTTTCCTGTTGTGGGGGTAGATGTCACAGCCATGCTCCATTCCTTGTGTGGCCCTGAGCTTTGCCAGGTGGATGACCAGTTTGAATGAGTCATAGACTTGGGCTGGAGGCCATGAAGCCTCCCAGGCCCCTGCTTGCCATCTCTGGGCTTCATGCATGAACCTAGAGTACCCCCTGTTCTAGGGAGTGGAAAGCACTGCTGTCTGCTGTAGTTTTAGGGCACTTGGGTGGGAAGGAAGTCCTAGCAGCTGCCTTTGGTGGGGCCCACAGTGCTGAGAACTGTGGCAGAAGCTCTACCCTGGGCCTGGAGTTGGGGTGGGGGTTTGGGTACTGACTCCATAGCCTGGTCTCACTCCTATTTATTCCCTCAGTGACAGCACATCCAGCATCCCCAAGACCCCAGATGGAGGCCACTCTTCTCAGGAGATAAAGTCTGAGACTTCATCCAACCCTAGCTCTCCTGAAATCTGCCCCAACAAAGAGAAGTAAGTATGGGTGAGGGCAAGGCTGGCTTGAGCCGTTTGGAGCCATTTGGAGCACGGAACACGCTGTCTGCCTCTAGGCAAGCTGAGAGTGACCATCTCTTGCCTCTGGAAGTCTCTGGAACATAGAGAAGGCAGGAGCACAGGGAGTCACCAGTGGGCAAGCTCAGCACTTCACTGGGGCTACTCTCCTTGGTTCCAGGGAGGGCACCAGGGTGGAGGGCCCTCAGCACGTGACTAGGCCTTGCCTCGCTTCCTGTTCCCTGCAGACCCTTCATAAAATTGAAGGAGAACGGCCGCGCCAACATCTCCCGCTCCTCCTCCAGCACCAGCAGCTTCAGCAGCACTGCAGGGGAGGGCGAGGCCACAGAGGAGGGTGACAGTGGGGTAGGTTTGCCTGACCAGCCTGGGATGGGCCCCCGTGCATTAGAACAGCTGCTGAGGGTGGAGCCGGGCTTCAGTGTGTGGATAAAAAGGAAGAGTGGGGAGGAGCGGGGCCCTGTCGGCCAGGCCATCACAACCCCTGGAATTAGCGGTTGAAGGGGATCTTGTAACAGGAACAGCAGAGGAACAGGGCCAGACTGAGTAGTGTTCTTGCTGTGGGGTTCCTGGCTGTATGGTGAGGAGGGGCCAGGGCTCTATGGTCACCTGGGTCAGAGCCAGGGTTGAAGGTAGCGGGAAGGAAAGAGCAGGTCTAGGCAGGAGATGGGAAACAGTGGCCGTCCTGGGCTGGTGGGGGCCACCCTGTGGGGTTGCTGAGGGTGGGCAGGCCTTGCTCACCCGGCTTCTCTCCCCAGAGCAGCCAGCCATCTACAACCTCGCCCTTCAAGCAGGAGGTGTTTGTCTACAGCCCGTCCCCGAGCAGCGAGAGCCCCAGCCTGGGGGCGGTGGCCACCCCTGTCATCATGAGCCGGAGTCCCACGGGTCAGTGGCTTTGGAGGGATGTGCAATGTAGCTGGGAAGGCAGGCCTGTGCCCTGACCACTGTCCATGGGGCTTGTCCCCCAGGCATGCTGAACTGGCAATTTTCACTCCTTCTCCAAGGTGTTGGGCCCTCAGCTGTGCTCACTCACTTGGTCTACTCGCCAGCCTTGGGAGGCCTGTGTTCATACCCCCTCCTCGTGTGTGGGAAATCTGAGGCTCGGACTTGAATGGTTTGCCAGAGATCCCGTCAGGGAGGATTCAGGACTGTGTGGTTGGAAAGCTGAGTGCTTTCTGCTGACCCCTCTGCCCGCCCCAGTTGTGGCAATGCTCCTGACCATACAAGTGTGAGGGGTGAGAGTGCTGCTGGTGGGGGATGATGGGGGAGGGCAGCTGTGGGATGGCCCAGAGGACAGGAGGAACTGAGTGTTCTGGAGCTGCCCGCGGTTCAGTGTGGTGGGAATTCCCAGATGGCAGGCCTCAGAGGAGAGTGAGAGGTTAGAGCAAGGACAGGCCAGGGGCCCCTGGGGACCCTGGCGAAGATTTTGGTCTTCTCTTTTCTGGCAGTGGAACCTGCTGGAGGCTTGGAGGTCTTCGCGGGATTGTAAGCAAGGAAGCACCGTCTGTAATCGGGAGAGCCCATTTTGGTGGCTAAGGCTGCCGAGTGTAGAAGGTAGTGGGGAACAGCAGTGGGTACAGACAGGGGTCACAGAGGGGCAGTGAGGAGTGACAGGGCCATGGGAGAAGGATATGCATTCAAGGGATGTCGGGGGGGGAAATCTAGTGGGCTCAGGTGTTGGGGTTTAGAGCAAGCAGACTCTGGGCCTCTTGGGGTTCTGTGATCCCTGCTGTTGTGCAGAGGAGGAGCCAGCTCTGGGGAGAGGGGAAGGGCTTGTGCCCGAGGACCATCTCCGTGGGACTAGTGGCAGGCATTGCAGGCAGGTGCCCACGGATCAGAGGTGTGGTCCCTGCCCTCTAGGAGGCAGCATGGCGGGGGGCAGGTGCGGGGCTGTGGAGTCTGGGTCTAGTCTGGGATCTGCATCACTAGTGATGTGATGTTAGGTAGGACCCTGGGCCTTTCTGTGCCTCAGTTTCTCCAAGCAAAAATGAAGGGAAGGGAATAGTAGTAGATACTCCAGAGGACGGGTTGTGTGAAGATTAAATGAGCTTATGCTTGTAAGAGATGCAGAACTGTTTACTTAAGTGTTTGTTAAATAACTGGGATAAAACAATACTGTAGTCAGTGGCTTTTAACTGGAGGCAGCCTTGTTCCCCAGGGGACGTTTGGCAACATCTGGAGACGTTTTTGATTTTCATGATTACATGTGTGGGGTTGTTACTGGCATCAAGTGGGTGGAGGTCAGAGATACTGCAAAACAGCGTATGGGACAGGCCCCCTCACCCACCTCCTCAAAAAAAATTATTGGGCCCAAAATGTCAATAGCTTGAGATTCAGGAAGGACCAGTCGACCTTCAGGGTGACTTAAGCCCAAGTGTTTCTGGGGTTCGCACAGTGAAGGGGTATTGGCAGAAGGGAATGTGCAAGGTCAGGGGAAAGGGGGAAGATCGGGGTTCTAAAGGCAATGGTCCTTCATGTTGGTGCTTCCCCGTATGTGGGTCAGCTCATGTACTTCCTCTCATACACCTGCTGTGCTTGGGCAGCTGTGGAAGTGGCCTGTAATCTTGGCCGTGGCACTGACAAGCATATCTCTCTGAGCCTCAGTTTCCTGGTCTGTAAAATGGGGCAGGAATACAAATTCCCAGATTTTTTTTTTACAAGACAATTTAATATTGAAGGAATGAATGGAGGAATTTGTAACCAAGCCTGGCTCCCACTTACTGTTAAATAAATATCAAAATAAATAAGGTTTTGAGTGAGGGAGGTTTACAGAGTGTGCAAGTTGCGGAAGTCCACCCAGGGCAGAAGGTGACCTTGAACAGGTCTGGTAATCATGCCCAGGGCTTACTGTCTCACACAGTGGTGCTCCTTTCCACACAGCTTCCTTCCATGTGGAGTATAACCCTGATGGATTGCTGTTGGTTCCCAGTCCCCATGCAATTATGCTGGGTACATGCAGGTTCAGGGTGGGCTAGAAACCTGCTTTAGACTGTTTGGTTTAGACTGGGGAGAGGCAGGGCTGAGAGAAGGGAGGAGGCCTGGGAAGGCCTTTCATAATCTGCCATAATCTCAGATGGGTAATCATCAGTTGTTACACACCTGGGCTTTCCCCGGCCAGAGGAGGATTGGCAGGGCAATCCCTGTAGCCCTGGGTAGAACCCCTTCATTTGAAGCACCAAGAATTAACAGCCTGCAGAAGTGTTTGCACTGAGCTGTGGATTCCCTTGGCCAGAGGAGAACCAGAAAGTCAAGTGGGCCTCCTGCCAGTGGTGTAGTGGTAAATGTTTACCATCAAGCTCTCTCACTAAACATACATAAACACACACATGCGTATACATACATGTTTATTGTAAATTTTACTGATATAATGCATAAGAAGCACACAGCTTTACAAATAATGATAAAATATACAGCATTTCGTACCATGAATCCCCTACGTCCAATTGATTCTCACGAAATACTTTTGTCCTTATTTGTTTAATCTTGGTATTTGTTGCCAACTTAGGGTGGCAGATGACAAGTGTAATTCTGACATGAATATGGATTGATATTATCATGTATGTTAATGAGCACTTTCTATTAAGAGAACTTTTTTTTTGGTCAGTGACACGAGCAACCTCTTTGCTGAATTGGATAATAGTTTTCAAATACTGGCAGAATATTTACTCAGGTTTTTTTGTGTGTGCTACTCATGGTGTGATGACTACAGGCACAACACATTTTCAAGTATAATCCGCATGGTTCTTTTCTCCAGTCTAGACACAAAACAATAAATCTAATGCTGAGTTGTAGGATTTGCCAATTCTTGTGGTGTAAATTCTCCTATCATGGCTGATCCCAAGCTACTGGGTCATCACTGAACATGGCATTGGGAAGAGATGCTCATCATTGGGTGTGGGTACAATTGGCCGATGGACCTAGATCACAATAATAACTAGCAAGTGATGAATTTTGAGTATATATTACCTTTGTTAATTATGATCTTATATAACCTGATTCTTGAAATGGCCTGTCTTTAACAGCCAACTCACAACAATATTTACGAGTTGGCTCTGGCTCAGTAGAGTACAGGTCAGCTGGGATGCCTAGTTCCCACATGCAGGCCTAGTGACCTCTTCCACTTCACCCTCTTTTCATGGGCATTCTTTTTGGTCTTAGATGCCAAAGGCAGAAACTCCCCGAGATCAAACCTGAAATTCCGCTTTGATAAGCTCAGCCATGCCAGCTCTGGTGCGGTAAGGATGGGGAAGGGCTTCTCACATTCCACATTCCACTGACCTCTAAAAACCATCCTTCTCTTCTGCAGGCTGGGGGAGGAAGGAGCCTCAGATATCCAATGGGTGGCCTCTCGAAGGAGGCAGGGGAAGCAGAGGTTTTTTCAGACCTGTCCTCACCTGGTGCAGGCCTCAGCCAGGAGGTGGCCAGCCAGTGGCCTTTGCCACACCTCCTGAGTTAGAGCTGCACTCTTGAGCACAGCCACTTCCAGATATGAGCTGTGAACCGTTGGCTCCTGGGGCTCGAGCCATGTCCCTTCTTAAGCTCACCAGATTGTTGGGAGCTGAGTGCACAGAAGCTGCAGTTGGAAGGGGTTATGTTGTTCTGTCATTTAAAACTCTTCTGTGGATTTTTTTTGAAACAGGGTCACTAATGTGAAGAGGTCCTTCTCCTTCCCGAGGTGGGTTGCGTGTGTGTCCTGCCGTGGCCATGAGGGGAGAACTGTGTTCCTTTAGTCAAGTGACTAGAGATCTTATAACCTGAGAGTAGCCAGAGAGATCCTACCAGCTGGGGGAAGGTACCTCATCCCTGAAGCCTCTTCATGGGGAAGAGGGGGCAGTTGGCCTGGCTGTGGTGGGAAGGACTGTACGACAGGATCAGACCAGACTCAGTGAGCTGGCCTCTCTCCTCCTCCTTCCACTGGAGGGAACCTGGATCCAGCAGGGAGAAGGGGCTGAAACCCAGAGCCCACCTTCTTCCCTGGATGCAGGAGTCCCTCAGCGTGCCCCTTGTGTCCCTGCTCTCAGGCGGCTTTTCCCTCCTGTGTCTTTGGCCAAGGCTGGGTGTGCCCTCCCTAAAGACCAACAGACGCTCCTGCCCAGTCCGCACTGTGCGGGGCAGCCCCAGGGAAGCCCGTGCTCCTGGCCTCAGCAATGGGGGTGGTGTGGTTTCAGAAGAACAGACATGGGCCCAGCTCACCAGCATCAAAGTCTAAACTCCTGCTTGTGAAGTCACAAGAGACCCGTCCACATCCCTGACCCTCTCTCACGTGGGGACCCAGGAGTGTGAGTCACAGTTAGAACGGAGGGGAGGGGTACAGCCGAGCTCACCTTATGTTAAACTATTTATGAAAAGACAGAAGACAAAACAGGAATATGGACATCTACCTCCACCTCCCACTGTGTGCGTCAGATGCCTCTGTTTATCCCCAGCCTCTTTGGTACCCTTGTATCCTGCGCCCTCCTCGTCCTGAGGGTGTTCAGTGGGGCCCTGGCCCTGGGCGTGTACACTCCCCACGGTTCTGTCCTGTGGTCCACACTGCCTGTGTCTGTGCTCTCTCCTCCTTCCTTTACCAAATGTGTGATCATCACCTCTTTCCTCTTTGTCTCCTCCAGGGATGCCCCGATTCTGTCCTGGAGAAGGCTCCTATTCTGGCAGTTTGGGGGTGCCGTCCACTACTCTGACCGTGGCAGACCTGTTCCTCACTGGCCGCCTGCCCACCAGGCTCTCTGTCCGCCCCAGTATCCCAAACCGGCCACAGCCCTGCCCGCCCCTCACCAGCACACCCTGCAGCGCCTCCCCATGTCTGGACAAGGCCTCACTCCTCGAGGTCCCCCTGCTCCTGACCTCCTGATGTGACATATGCCTGGGTCATTTGTCATCTTGTTTAGTCTGCAGAGGAAAAGAGAGTTGGGCCGTGGGGAATCTGGGACCTGGGGGCTCAGCCAGAGAATGGGGAGCTGGTCTGCGTCTGAGACAGAGAGTGGGGAGATGGGGCTCCGAGGCCAACAGCAGGACAGGGTGCCCTGGTGAGTAGCTGGCAGAGGTGGGCCCTGTCTGTCCTTGGTCACTGTGTGGTGCCTTTCCCAGACGCAGCAGGCAGGACGCTTTACTGGCGCCAGTGCATTCTATAGTGGTAGAGGGGCCACTTTCCAGGAGCCAAGATTCGTATCATTCCTAAGCCTGTCCTGATAAAAATTGGCTCTGTTGTTCTCGTGTCTCTGGAGCTCTAAAACATTTTTCTGCTTCTGTGCTAAGAACTTCTCACCCATCTGCTGATACAGGCCCTGGACTGTCTCCATCCCTGTTGCTAGTGCCCTGTGAGCAGGGCCAGGCCGCTGAAGCTTGGAGACAGAGCCGGTGTGTTCGGGATGGGGCACTATGTGTGTCCTTAACTGTGGTCAGAACTCTTTGTCCCACCTAATTTCAGCAAGGCTCCTGCTTGCCCTCTCTGTGGGAGAAGCCCCATGGCAATCTCTCTCCTTTAGGCAGATGTTTTTTCCATAAAGGGGTGGGATTCTAGGAGCGAGAAGGAATTCAGGGAGAGCAAATAAGCTGGGGAAAACCTCTGGGCCTGAGGGTCTGAGTCTCCACTGGTTGTAGAAGTTCAAGGGAGGCATAAATAGTTTAACTCACCACTTAATAGAGGGGCCGAGGGGAGGTAAGGGATGACTTGGGTTCTGATAGGCCAAGAACATAGTGTCCCTTGGCCACTTATGTCCCTTATATCTGTGGGGGCCCAGTGCTGCCTGGCAGAAGGGTCTTTCTAGCTGCCATGCCCCTTGGCTGTGTCTAGGGCACAATCTCTCTATCCTCTTCTTTCCCTCTGCAACTGTAGGGCTGCAGGCACTTGTCACCTCTGTGGGATTCCTGCAACCTGGGCCCCATCTGAGGGTGGTTCAGAGGGCAGGTGCCACCTGTACCCTCAGCTAGAGTGCCCTTCAGGGTGAGCTCTTCTCCCAGAAGTAGCCCCTCTGACTTCTCACCCATCCCAGCCTGCAGTGGGAGAGGGTGTTTCTGCTGATCACCTAGCTGAGTTTTAGGTGGGGCCACCTCCAAGTAAAACAGTCTGAAAACCAGACCCTTGGAGGTGCTGTGTATTCTGGCACATATGGGGTCAATAGCACAGGGCTGTGTGGTGACGCTTTAATGAGCAGATGACAAGGATTTGCACAGGGATCTGGACCTATTCTTGAGTCAAAGCATAAATATTATACTTTTTTTTTTTTTTTTTACTGATATTGTGAAAATTTCCCCTTTGCTTTTCCCGTTAGAGCAAAATTTTGATCCTTTGTCCTCCACTCACGTGGAAATTGTTGGATCCTATTTGCAGGCTAAGGGGACCTCTCCTCTCACGTTATCTGGGAAATGTGCTTATGTAAAGTACTATTCCAGTAAAATTTATTCTAGTTAGAAGGTCACAAAATACCTGTTTAGCTTTTATTAAAAGTCACTGTAGCAGCACCCACTGCTGGAATGAGCGCTGCAGATCCTGGCAACGTTTTGTTGGCTGGGTTCTGAAGGAACTTGAAAGGTCAGACTGCATTTCTTTAAAAACTATTGCAGGGCTCTGGCTTGCCTCGCTGAGTAGCTAGGTTTACAGTTGTTTGGTGGTTGTGCCATGTTGCCGTGTGGCCTGGGGTTCTGGGGTTTCTAGCTTGTCCCCATGCTGTCCCATTTGTCAGTCTCATGCCTGCCTGTTCCCACTGCTCTGGCTGCTCCCCTGCAGCCCCCTACCTCCTGGGAGGGCTTTGCCCCTGCCTCTGAGCCGGTGGGCAGGATGGCTGGGTGTGTTCAGAGGGCCTGAGAGGCACAGTCCTGAGATGTGGTTTTTACCCTTGGTTTGCTCTGAGCAGGCTGTGAAACACCCCTTCCCTCTGGGTCATGCCTCACCATGTCCAGAAGGTCCATCCTGTGGCTTCTAGACTGTCTACTTCTAGCTTACCTATGACACTTCTAGCCCGCCTGAGGTCCCATTGCCGAGAGGGAGGAGGGGAACAAAGATGGCCCAGTCTCCCCTCACTCCTTTGGGCCATGGCACAGGCAGTTTGGTTCCTGGAGAGCTGCTTCCCCTGTGCTCTCCTTATGTCTGCTCTGACCCAAAAATATCTTTTCTTTTATTGCTGTGCCCAGCCTTAGGGCTCAAAGATTTGCTCAGACCTCATCCACCTTGTGATAGCCTCATCTAGATGGTGCCCACGCTGGTATTTGAGGTGTTTCCACTGTGATCTCCATATAGTGGGTGTTGGCTGGATACATCTCTTGTGGGGCTTGGGATTGTCCCACTCCCTGAAGAAACTACTTTTCAGGCACTGTCGAGTACCTACACCAGCTCAGCAGGTGCTTAAAAACAGATGCAGAAAAGCTTGAGGTAGAAGGTTTTAACCAGTTACTGTCTGTGCTAATGAATGTAAAATGGCATTTCTTGAAGTACATTCTGTGGTCCAGCTTTGTCAGCATCATCCAAATGCCCCTTTGAGCATCTCATCCAGCCATGTCATCCTCCCGATGAGAAACCTTAGCCCTAGTGAGGGGAAGAAACTTGCTTGAGGTCACACAGCCAGCTAGTGGCAAAGCTGGGATTAAAACCCGCAACCCAAGATCCTTCCTCTGCACCACCTATATAGTTGGTTGAATAAGTGACTATATTTCCTGGGGCCCTGGGTTTTGAGGAAGCCAGTGGCTGGGCCTCTGCATGGGCAGGGAGGTGTCAGCAGTCGGGGCTGCTGTAGTCTCTGTTTTTTTCTATTTTTTTTTTTTCCATCAGGAGGGATATTCTCTTGGAATTTTCCATCAGGGCCCTGCGTTTGGGATGTAGCTTGAGCAAAGAAAATAAGGAGAGAATGGGATTCCAGTGAACTTTGCCCTGATGAAATTGGTTCTTCAACTCTAACCTGTAATGAGGGTGGAGGCCAGGGCAAGGAGGCAGTTAAGCCTTGGTGTCCTACTACTACATTAACAAGAAAAGTGGCAAAAGAAGACTTCATATCATTCCCTGATTCTTAAATGCAGGAGGTTAATAAAAAGCTAGACAAAGGTGATGAGGAAGAATAAGAGCCTGTTTCACTTTCCTACCTTGACCTTTTATGGTGCCAACTCAAACACTACCTTTTTCATTCATTTCTAAGTCAGTAGAGACAGATTTATTTTCAGTAGTCGGGGTTCAAGTAAATCTTATGGCTATACATGGCTGCCAGGTACCAGGCCAGTCTGCCATGCTCAGGACCCCCAGCCTCTAGCTGCCCCTTATCAAGGAGAGGGTGGGCCAGTGAAGTTTGCCGAGGCTGTCCCTGCAGCCTGGTGGGGGACGCTTGCAACATTTTTCTACCAAGCTCTGGTATCGATGGCCCCTTGCCCACTCCAATCCTACATCTCCCCAGCCCCCTTCTTCCTGGGCCATGTGTCCCTTTGGGAGGAAGAAGATCCCCCTTGCTAGGGCCAAAGGCAGCAGAGCTGTGCCCAGTGAGAGGCTCTTGGGGCAGTGGCTCTGTCTGGTGCCTTACTAGCCCTGGGGAGAGGGTGTTTGGCTGGAAGACTGGAATGTAATTGCCATCGTCTTTGATTTTGTGACATTTCCGCTTGGAAGGGCGAACCCTTCCTTCCCTCTCTTTAGCATGTGTGCCAACTCCCCCCTGCAACGGGTGCGACTCTTCGACACTCCAGCTTGGGGAGTGCTGACGTCCAAGTGTGAAGAGATTCTTCTGTGTGATAGAACCCAAGAACTGTAGCTTGGAAGTGATGATCCATGTGATGATGACTTTTCTTTCTTTCCTCTTAGCGAGGAGGTGATTTGTAGACCCCGACTGCCTCTGTAATGTAAATAGTGTACATTTAATTTATTGCTATGGTAGCACATTGTATTTGTTAATGTATAAAACAAATTCTAAAAGGTTGAGAAATGTATATTTTGTTGCTTAAATGTGTCTTTGCAGAAATTGACAATAAATAACATATTTTGTGTCCATCAGTGTTCAAATATCTTTGTGTGGGGCCCTGGGCATCACCTTTCAGTGGAGGTTGCATATGAATGGGCTCTAGATGTGTTGTTTTGGCTTGAAAGGTGTTTTAAAAATTTTGAGTTAGTTGTTGATGTTAAAAAAAGTATAGAACCTGACCACATTTAACAGCAGCAGCAACAACAAAAGACTCCTAGAAATTTCACTTAAAACCCGAATTCTCTGTTTCCTTTAAATAAAAAAATCAGGTGCTGAATCTACTCTTCTGGTGTGAATGATCAGCACTCACTAGAGCCTTTCCCTTTTGGGTGGGATCTGAGTACACCACAGCCTCCGTATTTCCTGCTGCTTACACCTGGAACATTCACTGGTTCCTGTTAGCTTGGTCTCCGGAGGCATCTGAGTTTGAGACCCCTGCTCTTCACTCATTTCTCTCTATCCCCCAATTTTCTTCCTCCTGCCCACTTTCTCAAATTCCTGCTGCACTCCGTCAAGGACTCTTTCATGATGACATTACATGCCCTCTCTTCCTCTCCCCTGACTCCCCGAGGGTCATGCTTCTTACATTTTGCTTTGCACTGTTTAAATGTAGATTTAGAAATAATAGCTGCATTTTTGTTTTCTCTTAAGAAAGTTGAAGGCAAGCAATAGGTCTTTAAGTACCTGCCAGGGCTTGACTTTTGTGTGTGTGTGTGTGTGATGTTGGGAAAATTATTTAATTTCCCATCATTTTCATTTTTCTTTATGTATGGTTGGGATAATCCACATATAAAACATGGGGAGAAGAATGAATACATAATTGGGAAAGCTTTGAAAAAGTGGCATGAGGGTGGCGCCTCTGGCTCAAGGAGTAAGGGCACTGGCCCCATATGCAGGAGGAGGCAGGTTCAAACCTGGCCCAGGCCAAAAACTGCCAAAAAAAAAAAAAAAAAAAAAAAGAATATGGAAAAAAAGTGGCATGAGATTCAAGCACCAGAAGAAGTTCACTACCATTAACAATAAAAGTAGTTGGCATTTATTGAACGCTCACCAAGTGCTAAGTGTTTAACCTGCGTAGTCAGTTTTGTTCTAACACAGTGTATTAGCTCATAAAAACGCAGCCCCATGTGACATTGTGCAACCACAGGGCTTACGGAGAAAAATGGGGTTAGGGACATAACACTCAGAAGTTTTGTCAGTGACACAAAAATATAAAAAAGAGGAACTTAATAAAAATAGTAGCAATCTAATCCACGTTGAATGATTAGGAAACTCATAAATATTACTATAAACAAGGCATTTTAGCTTGAAAAAAGATCCAAGTTTGCTTGTGGGAGTGGTTACAGGGAGGTTGTGAAGAGATGGGAGGAGAGGTTTTTGAAACTGGGTGGTAACCTCAGACGAGGATGGGTCTGGCCCGTGCTGAGATGGCTGGACGATACTACGGTGTATGTGTGTTTTGTGTATTCCTTTGCAGCTCGATTTGGTTGGGTACAGTGTTCTGCACGCACTTAGTATTTCTCATGGATGAGTTGCATGATCGAAAGCACAATGTGCATCAGACTCACATTGTTCCCTATTAAATCAATTGCATTGGACCAAATCCCCACTATCAAACAAGTGGTGCAGCGGCTCTGACTGTATGATCTCATTTCGTCACCCAGACAACCCATTAAGGTGTGTGTTGTGATACCTATCTCACTTAAGGGATCAGAATCAAATTGCAGCTTGGGATCCAAACCTGATACACTGACTTCAATATGAAGGTAAGTTCCAGACTTGAGGGGTTCTGGATGCACAGAAACACACCAAGGAAAGAGCCGCCCAACTGCCTTGGGTTTCCTGTCTCAACTGGGAGCCCCTTAGCATCTGGGCTTCTGCCATCACACCACATTATGTGGTGCCTTGTCTGAGCCTGTGGCCTCTGACTTCCCGGAGTTTTTTTTTTTTTTTTGAGACAGCCTCAAGCTATCACCCTGGATAGAGTGCTGTGACATCACAGCTCACAGCAACCTCCAACTCCTGGGCTCAAGCGAGTCTCCTGCCTCTGCCTACCAAGTAGCTGGGACTACAGGTGCCCGCCACAACGCCTGGTCATTTTTTGGTTGTAGCCGTCATTGTTTGGCGGGCCAGGCTGGATTCGAACCCGCCAGCTAAGGTGTACATGGCTGGTGCCTTAGCCGCTTGAGCCACAGGTGCCGAGCTTGGCTTCCCAGAGTTTTGCATTCCATTTATTGAGTCCCCTTGGCTGCAAGTAAAGCTACCTCATTCGTACACTCCATGCTGGTCTGCATCTCATGGTTCCTTGAGTTCATGGACTGAGCACTTGGCTGCTTCCTGGGTTCATGCCTTTATCCTGGAAACTGGGATGTCATTTACGCCCAGGGCCTTTGTGGAGGTTGAACATTTCCTGTCTGGGAATGTGCTGTAGGAAGCATGGATGTTACTCAGCTGGGCCGGTTACTGTCCCTCCAGATCTCCATGTCCTCCTAGGCCCTGGAAGCTCGTCTGTTAGTCTAGGTGTCTGTATGCAGGTGCTCTCTCCCACTAGGGGGACATTCCTCCAGGTTAGGGTGCAGTTTCAGGACTCTGGAAATGTTTCCCCCCCCTTAGCATCCAGCAGCTTGTAGCTGTCATTGGACATCCTGTGGGAGATGGGGGCACGTTCCTCTGTCTACTTCATGAAGGTTTGCTCAGGGCATGCTCAGGTTTTCCCTCAATCTCATTTTTTTGGGACCCACTATGTCCAACAACGTTACCTACTACCTGTGCTCTGAAAAACCTTTCTTTGCCCTCTGCCTCTAATTACAATATTGCTAGCCAATTCTGCAATTTTGCAGTGACCGTCAGTTATTAAAACAGTCTCATTTCAGTTCACACTCGGCTTTGCTTTAAACTTCACATTCCATTCAAAGCCCTCCCATCCACCTTCTGGGACAGTGTCTTGGCGTGGGCAAGGACTCCTTGGCTGAACTTTAGTCAAGAACGAGGCCTCGACAAAAAGAGGGCTCAGAGGAGCCTGGCTCCTGTAAAGCATTTCCTGTATCATGCTAGTTGTGCAAGTGTTTGCCCTGCAAAAAGTTGTCTAGATGGTTGAAGAAGTGGCAGTCAGTTGGCAAGAGGTCAGGTGAATATGGCAGATGAGGCAAAACTTTGTAGCTCAAATCACTTGACTTTTGAAGTGTTGGTTGTACAACCTGCATCAGGATGTTGTCATGGAGAAGAATTGGGCCCTTTCTGGTGACCACCGCCGGCTGCAGGTGTTGCAGTTTTCGGTGCATCTCATCAATTTGCTCAGCAGACTTCTCCGATGTGATGGTTTCACCAGGATTCAGGAAGCTGTAGTGGATCAGACCAGCATCCGAGCACTCAACAGTGACCATGGCCTTTTTTTGGTGCCAGTTTGGCTCTGGGAAGTGCTTTGGAGGTTCTTCTTGGTCCAACCATTGAGCAGGTCATGGCTGGTTATCGTATAAAATCTGTTTTTCATGGCACATCACAATCCAGTTGAAAAATGGTTTGTTGATGTTGCGTAGTATAAGAGAAGACAACACCACGTGAAAATGACGGTTGTTCTGACTTTCAGTTGGCTCATGAGGCACCCACTGGTCAAGCTTTTTCATTTTTCCAATTTGCTTCAAATGCTGAATGACCACAGAATGGGCGTTGAGTTCTTCAGCAATTTCTCATGTAGTTGTCAGAGAAGCAGCTTTGATGACTGCTCTCAGTTTGGTCATTGTCAACTTCTGATGGCCGGTCACTACACTCCTCATCTTCAAAACTCTGGTCTCCTTTGCAAAACTTCTTGAATTACCACCGTGCTGTACATTTGTTAGCAGTTTCTGGACCAAATGTATTGTTGATGTTGTGAGATATCTCTGCTGCTTTACAACCCATTTTGAAGACTAATAGAAACATTGCTCAAATTTGTTTTTTATCTAACGTCATTTCCATAGTCCAAAATAAATATAAAATAAGCAGCAAGTAATGAGTCATTAGCAAAAAAACATAAAGCAAGACATGCACATTAAAATGATGTATTATGTAACCACATTTATTTAAGAATGTATTCCAGTATCAAATGACAAATTTCAACAATGCAAAAATCACAATTACTTTTACACTTACCTAAAATTATTCACCCTGACTGCTGGCTATAAATCTCCACATGTCTCCATAGTGTTCGTAGTTGAGTTTGCTTACTCCTTTATTGTAATTATCCTGAATAAAGTCTTCCTTGCCTGTGTAATTCTGCCTGGTGCAGTTTTTCTTTGACAGGTGGCTGATCTGCCCTCATACCAGTGCAACCCTGCACTGCCACACCAGTGTTGGGGTGGGGAGGAGAAAGAAAAAGAGACCTCTTATTTTGAGGTCCCTGAAAAGGAGCACTGGTTAGTCTGGGCACTCAGAGAAAGGGACACAAGGACAAGAATAATGAATTTATTAGGGGAAAGGCCCATGAAAGAAAATGGAGGGGGAGAAAACTGGAAGGGCTTAAATGTCTCAGACCACAAGGTAGGTCTGGCCCCATGTGAAGGAGAGATGGGCAAGGGAGGTTTGATGGAGGCATCTTAGAGGAACTACAGTTCTAAGAAAAATTCAACAAGGCCACTGGGGAATCCTTTAGCCAAAGCTGTCTGCCAGGGTGTCTCACATATTGCAAAAACGAGCCTAAAATTACTATTGGTGTGGGAAGCCTGGTTTGGTTGTACTTCCAGTCCAAACCCAAGGTCTGAGTACTAGTGGGCTGATGGTAAGTCCGGGTCTAAATCTGAGGGTCTGCGGACCCAGAGCAGTGATGTCTGAGGGCAGGAGAAGACAGATATCCACATGGCTCAAGCAGAGAGAGCAAATTTGTCCTTCCTCTGCATTTTCGTTCCATTTGGACCACCAATGGGTTGGATGATGCCCACCCAAGTTGGTAAGGGCAATCTTCTTTACTCAGTCTGCTGATTCAGTGATCAGTGCCTTATGGAAATGCCCTCACACACACCAGAAATAATGTTTTATCAGCTATCTGGGCATCCCTTAGCCCAGTCAAGTTAATACAGAAAATTAACCATCATCACACAAGTCAAATATTCTTTGAGCCAGTCCTTATATTGCCTGAGAAATGAGGTGGGGCTGGTTTTATCACTGGTTTTGATGAAATAGTGCCTCTCTGCAAGTCTGGGGTGGGGGGCTGTGTGACTGGTTCTAATGACTTCAATGGATCTCTGAATTTGGTGGGTCCCTCTACGGTCCATCCAGACAGCTCCCCTCAATCATGTAATGATGCATCTGTGCTCCCATAACAGGCACTGTTTATGGGAACCAGAGTTAATTTCTAGAGAGGAAGTCTGAGAAATAGTTATAACACCTAAGAGCCAGGGTTCCTAGGAAGGGAGCTTTACATCTCTGTTTCTTTGAGCAGAGATGATCCTTCCTAGAAATATCAGGGACTGGAGAAGGCCTGTAAGAAGGTCACCTTCAACTTTAGACCAGCCCCCTGGTCTTTAGACATTGCTCCCACCTGAGAAAGTCTTTATCTCTAGCAGTTCAGCTTTAGGGTGCATAAAAAACTATCTGCTAAAATGTAGATTTTAAGCACTACTCTAGAGATGAGAATTTCTGTTCTGGGCAAGCCTTTGGAGTCTATATTTTTAACAAGCATGCAAGGGGCTTCTGCTACTTTGGGAACCACTGGTCCAGTTTGCTGTCTATATAATTTTAGGGTACAGGAGGTACAGGGGCTTGAAAAAATGCCCGTCCTCTGCCTTGAGGGATGATTTATTATCATGATTGCAAACGTGGAAGGATTGTACCAGCAAGACACAGGATCTTACAGGGAAATAAAAGGAAATCGCTAGAGAGAACAATGTAGAGAAATATACATAAAACATGACCCCTGAAAGAAATAGTTTAAGATGATAATGGATTATGACTATACGAATGACAGAGGCAGCCTATAATAAGAAACACTGGAAGAAAAGATGAGGATCCTGCAGGAATTTAGAAGGAATTTAGTGAAAAGAAAAGACCTGAAAGTTAAATTAAAATGAAAAATTAAGACTGGACACAGTGGCTCATGCCTGTAATCCTGGCCCTCTGGGAGGCGGAGGTAGGTGGATTGCTTGAGCTCAGGTGTTTGAGACCAGCCTGCATAAGAATGAGACCCTGTCTCTAATAAAAATAGAAAAAACTAACTGGGCATAGTGATGCATGCTGAGGCAAGAGGATTGCTCAAGCCCAAGAGTTTGAGTTTGCTGTGGGCTATGATGCCATGGCACGCTACCCAGGGTGACAGAGCGAGAGTCTGTCCAAAAAAACCAAAAAACCCAACTAGAGCCTCTTTCTCCAAACAAAACAAATGATCAGATTAAAGGTACGATGGGACACTGCTGAAACAGCTTCTGGAAATAGCTGATACCCATGGGTGAAGTGTTCCCTATCACTAATGATGTTAAAGGCAAAATAATCTAGTAACAACCATTGATAAACTAAAGAGTGAGTTGATGATTGAACTCCATCAAGTGGAGTAATAACACAATACAACCCATAACAAAGAACTAATAAAAACGAGCTGCAACATAAATAGCACTACATGAAAACATATAAATGATTAGACAGACACAAGTGAGACTACGAGGAAAGGCACAGACACTTTATAACAAAGATGGTAGAAAGCTTGCTCAAATTATTAGATCAAATGAATCTCACAGATTCTCTTGCAAGACACTGCATTTAAAAACCTTAAATATAAGACTAACAAAGTCTTTAGGCCTTGTTCTAATACACCAATTGCTAGGTTTTATGAGAACTTCTCACTAATAGGAAACATGAGAAGTCCAGGGAGAATGGATGATAGGTTCAGATAAAAGGTTCAGATAAAATCCAGATATACTACTTAAATAAAGTGCAATAGTGAATATAATGCAAAAGAATTTTAACTCTTTTAGTTTTAGAATTTTCCACTAAGGAACTGAGTTTCCTAAAACTGGAAAGGATTAAAGCTCTAGTAGATACAAACAGCTGTAAACTATTACAAGGACTCAACAATGATGAAACTTTTGTCTGAGATTTTAATACAGTGACATATTATTGCCAGCCAGTATTGATTAGGACAGGGGTCCTCAAACTTTTTAAACAGGGGGCCAGTTCACTGTCCGTCAGACCATTTGAGGGTCGGACTATAGTTTAAAAAATAAAACTATGAACAAATTCCTATGCACACTGCACGTATCTTGTTTTGAAGTAAAAAAACAAAATGGGGGC
>CAUYRH010140645.1:0-14598 GCA_963574655.1 Perodicticus potto
GACTTTACCTCTTTCATGTTTACATGGATGGAGCTGGAACATATTCTTCTTAGAAAAGTATCTCAAGAATGGAAGAAAAAGTATCCAATGTACTCAGCCCTACTATGAAACTAATTTATAGCTTTCATATGAAAGCTATAACCTAATTATAACACAAGAATATGGGAAAAGGGCAAGGGGGGTTGGATGATGGGTGGAGGGAGGGTAATTGGTGGGGCCACACCTATGGTGCACCTTAGAAGGGTACAGGTGAAACTTACTAAATGTAGAATACAAATGTCTTCATACAATAACTAAGAAAATGCCACGAAGGCTATGTTAAACAGTATGATGAAAATATTTCAGATAGTATATGAAACCAACACATTGTACCTCATGATTGCATTAATGTACACAGCTATGATTTAATAATAAAAATTAGCAGAGTTTTAACAATAAAACTTATTAATTAATTATGACACGAAATCATAACCCTATAACCAAATGACAAGGTAAAGCAAATCTGTTTATAAATAGCACAGCTCTACGTCCCCCCTCCAAGGTCACAGACCAGTTCTGGTCCATATCTTGTTCAGAAACGACCCTACTTTTAGCTCTTTGAAGATTCTATATACTTCTTTTTAAAAAGGTTGTATTAGTTTGCAATCCCACCAACAGTGTATAAGTGCTCCCTTCTCTCCACACCCTCACCATCATCTATAGTATTGGGACTTTGTGATGTGGCCCATTCTCATTGGGGTTAGGTGATGTCTCAGAGTGGTTTTGATTTACATTTCTGTGATGATTAGGGATGATAAGCCTTTTTTTCATGTGTTCATTAGCCATTCATCTGTCAGTTTGAGAGACAGTTCTGTTCATGTCTCTTGTCCAGTGATAAATGTGGTTGTTTGCTCTTGCTGATTAGACTACTCTGTAGATTCTGGTATTAGGCCTTTGTCAGATTCATAACATGCACCTATCTTTTCCCATTCTGAAGGTTGTCTATCTGTTTTAGTTGTTGTGCCCTTAGACATTTGATCCCATCATCCCATTACTAGGTATCTACCCAGAAGAAAAAAAAATCATTTTACCATAAGGAAATTTGCACCAGAATGTTTATCTCAGCTCAATTCACAATTGCTAACATGTGGAAACAACCCAAGTGCCCATCGACTCATGAAGAGATAAATCTACTATGGTATGATGTATACCATAGAATATTACTCAGCCAAAAAGAAAGATGGAGACTTTATATCTTTTGTATTTACCTGGTGGATTTGGATAACATCCTCCTAAGTATCACAAGAATGGAAAAGTAAGTATTCAATGTTCTCAGTACTAATATAAAACCAGAAGAACAACTACATGCTCACATAAGAAAAGAAAAAAAAAAACACAACTAAATTCAAGTAGGGAAGACGGGGAGGAGGTGATAAAGGAGAAGAGAGAGAGGGTTTGATAAGTTCTCACTTAATGGGTACAACACTGGGGGACATGGTATAAAAGGGCTCAACTACAACTTGGACTTTACCTAAACCAAAAACCACAAATCATGTCACCTAATCATTTTTACTCATATATTAATCAGAAATAAATAAATAAAAAGGAACAAACCTACCATACAACAGGAGGCGAGCAGCAGGCAAGGAAAGCGTCATCTGTATTTATAACTACATCCCATGGCTCACATCACCACTTGAGCTCCTGTCAGATCATGGGTGGCGTCAGATTCTCATAGGAGCACAAACCCGAATATAAACTATGCATGTGAGGGATTTAGGTTGCATGCTCCTTATGGGAATCTAATTCCCACATCTCACCTCCATCCATGGAAAAAATGTCACTCATGACACTTGTCTCTGGTGCCAAAAAGGTTGGGGACTTCTAGCATAGCCCATTAGAGGAACTATGCCAATACTCAAAAATTGCTCTACAATTAACTATCAAATAACACTGGTATCTTTCTAAATATTTTCTGGTAAAAATGGCATCTGGGTACTTACTTCTGTGAAAACAGAAATGGACGATAGAATAACGGCCCTGCCCACAGGGGCTTCTAATCTACCAAACAGAATCTCACATCCCATGCAGTAGAAGCATCCTTCTTCCCCTGAAGGGTGCCTCCTGTGACCAGATTATTTTTGTGAGGGTTAAATAGGCTACCTGTGACAATGTGGCCCGGCATGTAATAAGCGCTTAATAAGCATGTACAACCCTTGCTCTCTATGCATGCTCACATTCATGTTTCATAAATATATCACTCCGAAAACAAAACAGCAAATCAAATGGCATTCCACTTGGGAACAAATGTGGTAAATGACCAGAAGAATAACTGGATTTTAGAAACAAGACAGACCTGTATGTAGTAAGTGGCATATTGAAAGCTAGCCTTAAAATGAAAGGAAAAATCTCAGCTGGCCTATCACTTTAAAATGAGTTTGCAAATGAATATATGAATGTAAAAGGAAAAGGAACCTAATAAAGAACAATGGCTTTTCTTGGCAATCAGATGTTCTTCCAGAAAAGGATTTTTACCAATATCCACTCTAGATAATAATGTGGTTATTTACAGTGAAAGACTTTGAGCCCCAGCTTTCCCACTGCAATATGATATGATTCACTGTAAGAGCTTGAGTCAAATGAGGTACTTTGGCCATTTAAGTTTTCCTGCCCAAGTTTTACCTACCATCTTCAATCATTAATGTTCAATGTTTCTTCCACTGAGTTGCATGTGAGGGCAAAATAATCCCTATATACATTTATCAGGTATCTAAGAATTTTATTCATAACATACACACACCAGTGCACATAGCATGTTGCAAATTGGAAAACTACCATGTGTCAAATACAACGTAGGTGATCTTGTCTTTCATGAAAAAAATAATACATGTTCTAGCTAATCATGAAAAGCAATAGAGAGTAAGAGTTCTTCCAGTAATATTAGTTCATTTCCACTACTAAACTTCCACTGTGAGTATTAACAAGTTTCAGGACTTATTTTGTTTTCATTGCCCATTTTTTAAAAATCTATTACGTGAGGATAATGCCAAATGCCACCTACCTAACCCCCTAGCATTAGTTAGGAAGATTAATAGGACAATGCTAGGCAGCATTTTCCATTACTCTGAAGAAGTAAGATCTGCAAATACAAAAGAACATTATTAATGTGTATATGCCATGGTTTTGCTGAAAGATTCTCTGTAATTGGCCAAATATTAATCATTAGGAATAAAAAAAGAGAGGAAAGAGATATTTCTGGGTTTTTACTTTATAATAGGAAAAATCATCATTAATATATTTTAAATGGTTTCTGTAAGAAAATTTAAGTTCTGTGACAGTCAAAAAAGTTCTTTGAAAGTTCAATCAGTTGCTATTGTAATAAAAATACTTTGCCTAATTCAGTATATGCAACGATCTTAGTGTTGAATGGTGATAACCGAGGGGAACCGTCTGTCAGCAGACACGTACCAAGCTCCAGAAAGATAACACTTAAAACATGATACTCTCTTAGCTCCCCTGAGATGAGCATCCAGGTGACAGTTTACAAGACATAGGACTTTGTTTCCTCTTTTACTGTGTCAAAAAAACCAAGGGGAGCTTGAAATTAAATAAATAAAACCCTATAAAGGCCAAAGCACATCACTTTGAAAGACTTTTAAAATCTCATTGCACATCTTTGCATTCATTTTCAATTAGCTAGTTTTCTGTTAATGAATTTCAGGAGGGTTCAGATGCATTGATTAGCTAGGCTAATGAAGGGTATTGGTGTTCTGGCACAGTTGTATTTTCAGGAGATAAAGGATGAGAATTCAAGATTCATGCCCGAAAGCAAAGATGCCTTGTAGAAAGATTTTAAAAACTCTAGCGAACCTTGACACCTTTAGGGATAGAATCTGGCCAGGGATTTAGACCCTTTATTAAATAGTGAAACATTTTCAAGAAAACAGGAGCCCTAGGCAAAAAATCGAAGTGTCCGTATGATGTGCTGTCCTTTTAAGACATGGTTTACTGGGCTTAGGCCCTGAAGGGAGAAATGAACATATCTGGTCACACCTTGGTAAGAGACCGAGAGATTACTGTGAACAGGAAGAGATTGGATAGATGGAAAATAAAGATGAGAGATGAATTTTCAAAAGGGAAGAAATAAAATTTCTTTCATAGAGAAAGAGATCACACAGGTAAAAAGATCTGAAGTCAATATAAGGTGCCATGGCAGCCACAGAGAAATGTATTTCATGCACCATCACAAACAGTGTTGGTTTGCCAGATCAAGGGTCTTTTGTTGCTTGGTTGACCACCTCTGCTTCCTTTTAATATCATGCCTCAGACTGAACTGCCTTGGGAAGAAAAACAGGTGTGTGACAGCCATAAGAATATTTATATCGATTTGCATACTTCTTACTAGGACAGAAGTGTATCCTGAGGCAATTTTTACCTTTAGATTAAATTATTTCTGAGAAGGTTTTTTCCAGTTTACTTGGAATCAAAACATCAATTAGAAAAGTATTTTTCCCTATTTTTTCACAGAAAGTTCACGTAGTTATTAATTTCCTACCTAATTTGTTAATTTTAAACCTAACAGTAAGAAATATCCATTTTTGTGTGTTTTCTGTAATATATACAAACCTAGAAATGGAAAGGAGTCTATTTGTCTTCTATTATTCTGTTGCTCTCTAACTCAGTAAAAATTTTCCCACATAAAAATTAGTAATATAATAATTACACTTACAATGAAGGATACAAATGTACTGTTGATTTTACTAGCCACTGTATGTGAGATCATTAAATCCCCCAGTAGGTCTTTTCCCATATTAGAAAGGCAAATAGCTAATTGAAGAATCTTGCCCCAAATTACAGTCATTGAACACATTACACTTGGCTTAAGAGTTAGTCTGAAAATGTCCTTAATGCTCTGTAGAGTCATTCTTTCAAAGAGACGTTCCAATGGGAACTAAAGAATGTTGAAGCTCACTCACAGTCAAAACTTTTGTGTGTCTAACTAGTAGTTCCTGCATAGAAGGAAAACTAGAAATCACTTGTTCCTGCTCATTGATTTTGGATAGGGAGGATATTATAACCTGCCTTTTACAGATGAAACAAAAGAAACTCAGTATTGAGGTAAACTTATTGTGATAACAGTTACATGCTACCCAAAACATACTGTTATCATAAAACTATGATCTTTTTGGTTTCACATGAGTAGGTGTTCAATAAATGTTTGTGGAAGAAAGGAAGAGCCAATAGGCAATATATGGATTATTAACATTTCCATCACTTTGATCGTATCTTCTTCTTTATAATTTTCTTGTTCAGCACACTTTCTCTTGCCTGTCTTAGTCTATACCCTTACTTTGCCATAGAAATGCCAATGAAGACAAAACTGGCCATGAATCTTGAAAGTTCTTTAAAGCAAAATGTTTTCTATATAATAAAAAATGAATAATTTTCTGCTCAGTTACTTATGTAAATTGAGACAAACTGGACTGTAAGTCCCTCGGGGGCAGGGAATCTTTCTTGGTCTTTGAGGCTGAATCTGTGGACTCAGCACACTGACGAGCATGAGTAGAGTCTATCAAATATAACCAAATGGAGGCTCATCTCAACATGTAAATGAAGAGTACCAGAAAGTAGCAATGATGATTAAATTCTCCCCAGTGGATATATCGATGGGATCTCAGGAAAAGCAGATTTGGATTTGAGACAGTATTATATGCATTATATGCCTTTCATAAGCGAAAAAGAAAGAGATTTTCCTTAATACTCAAGGATGCAGAAATTCACTGGGCTGCATGAAGACAAACACAGTCACTGCATTTGCTAAAATATTTATGCTCTTTGAGGAAACATGGGAACACAGTTATCACTAAGGAGTCATCCACATTAAGTTAGAATTCAGTCCAAAACTCACAATCCACTATAAAAGAGGGCAATTCCTATTAAACTAGAAATGCTACACCAAAAATAATATATTAAAAGAAAGGCAAAATTTCATTTCCCTGTTATTTCCACCTTGTTTGTGCCCTCACACTAACCAGTCATCTATTACATCTACAATTAACATATAACTGCGAAAGAAATAAGTCATTGGCATTTACGAATGTGAATTGGGGAAGGAAACTGTTTGCAGGTGGTTAGTTCCATTAGGGGATCAGTACATCTCATCTCCTCGACTACTGAGAGCTGACCCAGTTCCCAGTGTCCACAGGCAAAAAGCTGCCACCATAAATGAACACCAACTCAAAGAACCCCCAGACCTCATCTTTCCATTTAGAGTGAAAGAAGTTTTTCTTGCCTTTACTTTTTCATTTTAGGGGAAATAAGTCATGAATGGTAATTAACAAATTTTATCCATTGTAAATGGAAAACAGAATATGGAGACCTACATTTTGATTCTCAGTTAGATGCAGCTGGTGAAAACTAGTGGCTTAATGTGGCTTAAGCCCTGGATAAATAATGGTGTGGTCCCTAGACAAGTAGCAGCACCAGGGAGCTCACTGGAAACGCAGAATCTCAGGCCAACCTAGACCTACTACATTAACATCTCTATTAAATAATCTTCCTATCCCCAGGTGATCCTTGTGTACATTAAAGTTTTGAGAAGCAGCTGGTTGAAGCGTGAACACTCCTTTGGGTCCAGAAGGAACAGCAAACAACCTTCTAACAGAGGCTGCCTATCTGATGGCAGAGTCTACCCATTCACTGAGCTAGCCACTTTCTTTTTTCTGAGTAAATTTACATCAGAAGACTTGTTTGTCACTTTCTGCAATGGCTGTATTTGCCAAGGTAGAAGCTATCCTAGACTAAAAGGCGCATCTATATATCCATATGTAACAAGGAAAACATTTGTCATTTAGAAACTATCACTTCCCAACAATACAATTGTTTGTTTCTTTCTTTGTTTGAGACAGCATGTCATTCTGGTGGCCCTGGGTAGAACGCCTTGGTGTCATATCTCAGCAACCTCAAACTCCTAGGTTCTAGTGCTGTGCCTCCGGATTAGCTGGGACTACATGCATCCACCACAACACCTGGCTAGTTTTTTCTATTTTTAGTGGAGAGGAGATCTCACTTTTACTCAAGCTGGTCTCAAACTCCTGAGCTCAAGTAATCCACCCACCTCAGCCTCCCAGAGCTCTTACAGGTATGAGCCACCATGCCCGGCCTACAATTATGGCTCATATCTTTATTCCACTGACTTTTCAAACTTGGCTGATCATTCTAATCACCTATAATGTTTTAAAACTCAATTTCTTAATCAGGACCTCTGCTCGAAAAGGTCCCCAGTTGGTAATTGTGAGAAAGAACCCAAGTATCTGTATTTTAAAAACTCCACAAATGATTTTGTTGTACAAATGGGATGAGGATTTATGGTTCTGTATTTTGGTTGTTAACATACAAAGTATGTTGAAGAGTACCTCCTGAGGGATGCTAAATCTGACAACTTCAATCACTTCAATCTCTTGATTGTGTCTTTGGCCAGTCACCATTAGACTGCCATAAGATTCTTTGTATTAAATGGGAACTGTGACTTGTGGTTCCTCCTATATACAAGATGCTCATATATTTTTATGGTTCAAGCTATGCATAGCTTATCCTCCTTAAATTGGGTTGCAGCCTTTGCAGTAGATTGGATGATTGATACCATTGAAAAGTTAGAGCAGGAAGGGGGTGAAGTAGAGAAATGCTGAAGTGAGTTTCTTCCTCAGTCTTGCCTGGGCCACGAAAGGCTCATCAATTTCTCAGAAAATCAGGAAATGGTTTTCCTTTTCAATAAATAGGGCATATCAGGGGGCTAAAAATATCTATGAATTCTATTCTGAAGAAGGAAATAATTCATTCAAGAAGAAGACAGTATTCAACACATGGTATTGCCTGATGTAAAGTGGAAATTCTCAAAGAAGAAATTAAGTAGAAAAACATAACAGAGGGCAGCCTTCCTAGGAAGCATTTATCCTGAACTCCTAGAAGGAGGTTTTGAGAGTGGGAGTATTTTTTGTAATAGACTGCTGAATTAAAGGGCTTGTCTTTTCCCTTAGCACTCTGCATGCTTCCTTGACCAGTGAGTTGCCTACTTAATAATAATTTGGTATATTTGTTTACTAGTTTAAAATATAATGTAACTATGCAATTATAAATTTAAAAAAAGAAAAAAATTTGAATGCTAAAAATGTTTCTATTAAAATCAAAATGAAAATTTTGAAAAGAATGGGCTAAAGTGAATCACTAAAACAAATTGCCGTTAAATCAATTACAGCAATTATTGTGGATGAGTCAACTCTTAAAGAAGGGAAAAAAGGAAAAATATACTAACTTTCTTTACTCAAATTGCCTTACATTTACCGTTACGTTTTCACTCTAGAGAAAGTGAAATTGGAAATTGTAGGTGATGTATCAAGAGTAGTATTTTTGTAAGAAAGACTTAGAACCCTACTGAGCAAACCAATATTTAAGAAAAATGTCTTGGCCTTACATGGAAAAATTAATAGATGAACATACTTGTTTTTTTAAAGTACTATGTTTATTTCAAATGTACAATCTATTTTTACAATTTCCTGCTTTAACCTAATAATCATTGGTCTTGATAGTGTCAGATATGTTAACTCCACTTTGGAAAAAGCTCAACAGTATATTTTTAAACTCCATCCTACACCCACCCACGAGGATTGGCACCAATGGCTCCTATTCCAGAAGCACAGTATGTTCAAAGGGAATACTATTGATGAGAATCTGCTTGGTCAAGGGAATAGTTGTCAATCAATAAAAATATGTTGAATACCACTAATTTGAACATAAACACCTGTTTTTTTCATGAACAGATTAATCTTCTATTGCTATTTGTAGCACACTTAAATGGCCATAAATATAGCTTACTTTACATATCCTAAACATTCAAGATACATGTTGCCTAGATGCAGATATTTACCTATGCATATTAGAACAGACTTGGTGAATTACAAAAACCTAGAAACACTAAGCATAAAAATGAAAAGGTTTAGTCTAAAGTTGTCTCACACCACCCACAAAGGTGGAACTCTAGATTTAAATGTTACTTTCCATCAGTTGTCAGCAGAATTTCACACCTGCATTCCTTCAACATGTGTGTACTTGGCAAGCATGAAGTCTCAAAATACCTAAAACATTGCCTCTATGAGAAAGTCACCGTATGATTTTTTTTTTTTTTCATAGCAGCTCTGTGTGTATCGTATTGAATGTGAGAAGAGTGAAGCCATCCTAGAGGCTCTCCTCCACTAAATGGGTCAGGGCTAAACTTGGACATATACAAAAAGGACAACATAGCACTAGAAGGCCAACTGTCTTTTGAAGAGGCCTTGATTTGAAATCTTGTTTATCAGAGGTGCTCCTTATTGGATCACTAAAAACTGACTACATCATGTCTTCTTAAAGGAACAATGAGAGGAAGGGTTACTCGCGTTCATATATGTCCCAATAAAGCATAGCTGTAATTTCTAGTTCTTCTTAGAAGTTGATAATGCATTCTTGTTTTAGAAAGACTGTGCCTTTGCATCTCACAAATCCTCAAGGTAAACCCCCTTCAAGTTCATTTTGTACGGTCCACTTCCCTGCAGACCATCATGCCACACTATTTATTATAACATGAATCATTATCCTTCATTTTGAACATATGTGGATACAATTCAAAAAACTTAGTAACACAGACCATGGAAATCACTAGTTGATTCACAGGTAAATTAATTGTCAAGGTAGAAAACTGGATTATATTTGATAATTTTTAAAATAATTACATTTTAGTATAATGAAAATTTTAAAAAACCTCAAAAGAAGCTAGAAACCAGTTAAATAAGGGAGAAAATTCTATATTCGTCTCTGTCTATGAATTATGCCTATTTCCAAAACCTTTTAAAGGGAAAATAATCAAAACATATAAATTTGAAAGGCATTGATAAGTATTTAGACTTTACTTATTAACCACATGTACAATGGCAAATAAGGAAGTAATATCAGAGAAGTGCCTTTTAAATTAAATAATCAAACACAAAACTCATTATTTTGACTGCCATGAAATTGCTCTAATTGGTCATACTTATTTGTCTTCACAAATGAAATATCAGATTTAAGCTCCAGTATAAAGCTAAAGCATAACAGAAATCTAGTTACAGAGTCATTCAGTATAGTGCTTTCAAGGGAATGTCCTCAATATTATTTAGATGAATTAATAGCATCATCTATTGTAACATAGTATATACATTTTCATACCACATATTCTAGAAATTCTTAACATAGTAGTTCCAAATGATATTCTAAGTAGCACAAGTTTCCCAGTAGATATCAACAGATACTTCATGCAAAAACAGTTCTATGTTCAAATACTTGTATTCCATACCATCTAAGTTGAATGTATGAACCCCCTTGGAAAAAGAGAATAACATTAGCAAATTAACAGTCATGGGGAGTTCTTCAGGCATTCATTAAATTTACCTGTATCCATTTCATATTTCCTCAAAATTATTTGATTTAGAACTTTTTTACCAAAGGATACTTCTTAATATCCCTCAGAACATCAACATTCGATAAAATACAACGCATACCATTGCCATAAAGACATTTGTCTTCAATAAAATTTTGGTAAAGTAGATGAGAACATTCAAATTTTTGCAGATAATAAACCTAAAGGAATCAATAGTTCCCAAAGCTTATTCAAAGATACAAATAAATAAATGATTGCAATGTTTCTACCCAAATGGTCTACAAAATTAAATATGCTAGACTTTGATTAAAAAAGGACTTTCCAACCTTGACAATATTTTCTAGTGGCAATTAAGATATATAAGAAAATAAAGAACTAAAACAAAATTGTTTTATTTTAAATAGCTCTTTCATTTAAACACAAGAAAATTGGGAGGTTTTACTTGCTATTTATATATTGATGGCAGGATACAGCTTAATTGCTTTGCTTTTGTGAATTAAATTCTTATTGGCTACAGATTCTTAACTGTTTTAAATTACCTCAGAAAAATCACTGTTTTGCCCTTTCTCAATTTTTGCAAAATTCTTTCTTTAAATTAAAAGTGGAAAGTGTATAAGACGTTAGTACCCTTACATGATATTCGTGAATACTATGTGAAAACAGGAGAGAAAAACGGTATGTGTTATTTCCTGAAACATGATTTTTTTAAGTGTAACTGGACAAGATATGCCTTTTGACTAAAATGTGATCATCTTTCACAGCCACATAGATGCCAAAAAGGAAGTGTTGACAGCTTCTGTCTCAAGTCTTCTTGAAGCTAATAAGAGAGTTGATGCCAACTTGGCAGTGGCAATGGCCTCTCGGATAGGCGATGAGAGTCCCTGAGTCTGGGTGAGAAATTTGGCCTGGCAGCTGGGAGAATTTCTACAGAAGGTAGTCAAAGGCAGAAAAAAGAAGCTGCATTTTGAACTGTTATAACAAAAACTATTGGTAGCATATGATAAATATATTACAATAAAGATTCAAATTTCTACCATGAACTATTGGCACTCTTAAGTTTAATATCAGTAGTTCAAATATTTAAGAGCAGCCTTAAAATTAAACAGTATTCCACAGTATACATAACATTCTCATACAGGTAAATCCATTAGTCTTTTCTCAGTATGCCTTTCCTTACGTTTACAGTTTTGAAAGCATTTTTCTAATCCAGTGCTACATGAATTGTTCATGTTAAACTTTCTCAGTACTTCTGTACTTTCATTTTTATATTGACATCTTTAATCCACCTAAAATTATCTTTGGGGTATCGTACATAGTAGAGATTTAACTTTTTCTTTCCAAATGGTAACATCTGTATAAATGTCATTTGAAAAATAAGTCACTTTTTCCCTATTTGAGTGTGCTACATTTGTATTTTAAATGTGTTGCTGTTTGTCTATTCATTATTCTGTTCCATGGCTGTGTCATATGTATCTGTCTATCCATATAACGATAATACCATTTTTAAAAAAATCATTGGATATTTAAAATTAAAAAGGAAAATTGATAACTTATTCCCTTAAAAATTTAATACCTTGTAAAGATGTATTCTAGGACGTTTTTTATTACATCTTGGGAAATAGAAACACTGATAAAGAAATTTCTCTAAGTTCCAAGATTCAGTAATTTTACTAGCAAATATTCAGAAGTTTCTAGAAATAAACGATTCCAAAGCCAATGAAATTACTGCAAAGCTCTAAAAAGATGATCTCCCAACTTATTTTGTAAAACTGGTATAAATGTTATTCTAAAAAGTGACATGAAAAATTTGCCAATCTCGTGTCAAAAATACTAAAGAAAAATCTACTAAAAGCACTTGATAAAATTCTATATCTATCTTGATAATTCATAGTGAACTAAAGATTAGCTAAAACATTATGCTACATGGTAAAAGCTTAAGTTAATAACAAAAGCCAGATTTCTATCAATATTAGTTAATATTACTTTGGAAGTCGTGGCTAAAACCATATATAAGAAAAGTAAAAGGTATAGAAATCATGGAAAGATGATTATCTGACAGTTTATAACATATTAACCAAAAACATTTAGAACTAAATACAGAACTCAGTTACAAAGTAAGAATATTAAAACAAATCAATAAATTGACCCTCATTATCAGCATTAGAAAATAAAGTAGAAAAATCCGTAATACCTAAAAATCTCTATACAAATAAAATAAAATAATGTGAGATACAAAAGACATGAATAAACAGAAAAAAAAGGCTACATTCTCAGGTGAGGAAAGTCAATATTTTTGACAACTATGTTTATATTTGTCAAAAATTGCCAGGATCTCACCTAAGGTGCACAATGTGAGGGTGTTTAGCATGCTCCCCTGGGTGAAGGGCTCAGCTACAACTTGCACTTTACCTTAGAAATGGAAATAATTAATGAAATCCAAATATCTGTAATCTCATATTAATCTGAAATAAAATTAAATTTGATTTTATAACTCAAAAAAATGCTCGAGAAAATCATATAAAAGACTACTACAGTTTCCAAATTAGTCTTGTTTGATTTATTTGGAATACATTTTTGTTATTTTTGCAAGTACTTTATTTCATGTGGTATAAGCATCAGTTACTCCGTCAGTTAATCTAATTATCTCTTGAAAATATATGTGTGGGTGTGT
Organism: Perodicticus potto; assembly: GCA_963574655.1. Lineage (NCBI taxonomy): Eukaryota > Metazoa > Chordata > Mammalia > Primates > Lorisidae > Perodicticus > Perodicticus potto. Next base: position 13,098 of record CAUYRH010140645.1, read on the forward strand.
GTTCTCTTTCTTTTCCTTTTACTTGTATTCTTATGGTATTGCCCTAGTTTAGCACCTACCTTTTATGTAAAGATTCACTTGTAGGAGCTATAACATGTCGCATGTACCCAGAACTGGGAAGGATGACTTTGTACCTTCTTTGCCTAACTTATATTTCACCATATTGCTAATATTATGAAAAACCCATAAGCAGTGTTTCTATTTTCTATCTCTGACACATTGAAAATATTCTAAATACTGCGAAAATATTTTTTCTAAGATATAAATCAGTTAATGTCACTGCATTACTCAAAGTCTTTTATGGTTTCCATTGGCATAATGAATGTCTTTCAAAGGCAGTCGGATGTCATTTGATACCCTTCAAAATCAAGGCTCTATCTCTCTTAGTATAGATATCCCCTCATCGATACCCTAACCAAACTGTTTTCCTTTTTCTGTAGTCATATTTCAACCATCTCTGAAGTTTGAGACCAAATTCTACATCCTCTGTGAAATGTGACCCATCCCGCCTCAAATTAAAATGTATTCCCCTCTGTGTTCTGATAACATTTTGTTTGAAAACTCACACTAGCACTTATTTTATTATTCCATCATAAAATATTTATTGCGTTTGGTTATTTGTGTGCTGTAAATGCTAAGGTCCTTTAGGGCAGAGCTCATGCAATATTTATATTTATGTTCCCTACTGCACAAGGCACAGTATCTTCTATTTAGTAATTAATAAATGTTTGATGAATTTATTAAAATTAGGACCCCTCTAAAATATAAGAGTGTACATATTATGATCCTCATTTTAATTATATCTATCATTTTCAGATGTTCATCATGTTCCACAAAATATAATAAGCCACTTCCATTTTATTCTTTTTTTTTTTTTTTTTGAGACAAAGTCTCACTATGTTGCCCTCAATAGAGTTCTGTGGCATTACAGCTCATGGCAACCTCAAATTCTTGGGCTTAAGCAATTCTTTTGCCTCAGCCTCCCAAGTAGCTGGACTACAAGTGCCCACCATAATGCTTGGCTATCTTTGTTGTTGTTGTAGTTGTCATTGTTGTTTAGCAGGCCTGGCCAGAGTTCGAACCTGCCAACCCTGGTGTCTGTGGCTGGCGCCCTAACCACTGAGCAACAGGCACCGCGCCTTCCATTTTATTCTTATACAACCTCATGAAATAGGTCTCATTAGCTCATTTGTCACATGATATATTAAGTATCTTACATTATATCTCTAAACACCATTAAGAAAACTATAAATGGGCTCGGCGCCTGTGGCTCAACAGGCTAAAGCGCCAGCCACGTACACCTGAGCTGGCGGGTTCGAATCCAGCCCGGACCCGCCGAACAACAATGATGGCTGCAACCAAAAAAAAAAAATGGCCGGGCGTTGTGGCGGGTGCCTGTAGTCCCAGCTACTTGGGAGGCTGAGGCAAGAGACTCGCTTGAGCCCAGGAATTGGAGGTTGCTGTGAGCTGTGATGCCACGGCACTCTATCCAGGGTGACAG
>CAUYRH010140647.1:0-32328 GCA_963574655.1 Perodicticus potto
TTTTTTGCCTAACTTTAATTAAACTCTTTTTCTAAAAACCAGGGGCCCCACCCCACCCAACCCCCCCCCCCCCCCACAACACCCATATTTATGCAGCTACCAGATGTCTCAGTAAAGGCGTGATGTTAGCATCCAAGCCAGGACCTGGGTGTTATTCGGATTTCTGATTGTTTCTTCTCCTTTGCTCCCAATTAACCACAAAGTTTAAATCCATAGTATTTCTTAGAATCCATCTACTTTTTTTTTTTTTGTTCAAACTGTGGTTTCTGTCTTAGATTGCTAAACAGCACCCTGACTGATCTTCACTAATAGTTTTGTTTCCATATGTCTGTTTCACATTAGTGATTCCTTATTGCTCTTTGAACTTTAACTATCTGGGATGAATAATACCAGTAATTCTGTGTTATATATTCTCGCACTAGTCCCCAAACAACCTTAGGAGCTAAGTTTGTTGCTGTCATTAAACAAGTGAGACTTTAGCTTTCTAACTAATTTATCTAAGGTTGCCTAAGTTAGTAAGTGGTTAGCAGACTTAGAACTGAGGTTTACCAGACCAAGGTTCTTTCTTTTAAGCACTGAGTTATGTGCCTTCCTAAGCTTCCATCCCTTTTTTCCTATACCATTTCTCTTCACCCTTTAATCAGCTGTTTGCAGTTCCTGCTTCTAGTGTATACTCAAAACTTGCTGCCCAAGTCTAAGAATACTTTAAGGAAAACAAACATTTTCAAAAAAACATTTCTGACAGTTTTTTGGATCACTCTGAAAAAGAAAATGCTATAGTATCCCCAGAATATAAAAAGATAAAACAATGAAACACAGGAAGAAAAGTAAGGATAGTTTTCTTTCTCTAATTAGTTTTGAATTTCAAAGCCGTTGAATTCCTATGATTTGTTTGTTTATTTATTTTTAATTCCTCATATTTAATAAAAGCTTGAGACCAAGCTGTGTACAGGAAGATTAGGCAAAGTGGGAAAGCATTTCATCTGAGCAATTTGAAATGCTGATGACTCCTTGAATAGCTATTAGTCTGGACCTTGTGCTAATTTTGCATCCAGGTGTATAAAAGCTTATACCGTGAACACAAGTCAGCTAACCTGCTGAGTAACTTAGGGTAGAGAGGCTGTGTACATTCTTTTGTGTTGAATATTGTATCATCACACAAGTTAAATACTGCACCAACATCATAATAAACTTGAAGTAAACCAAGATAGGTTGATTTGCAATAATTTTCATTTCAAATGTTTCTCTTCTCTTTATCTCCCTTTGCCATATATTGCCTGTCCAGTGTTTTTTAAAGCAAAAGGAGGCCTCTATTGGATGGGGGAAAAAGCCTTTTCATTGATAATTTTGAAAACAACTTAGTGGTAAAGGAAAAAGGTCAAATTTTGAAATGTAAGTAAATATTACCAATATTTCTTTCTCTGAAAGGATTGAATTCTTAACTATAGTTGAGAGTTAATTTTTTTTTTTGACATTTAAAGATTTTTAGAGATAGGAAATAAGGTACCACTCTCAAAAGTGGCATATTTCACTATCCCAAATCATCGTTTGCTAATCTTTAAAATAATAAAAATATAAAAGAAGTTCATTTAGTAGATTTTGAAATGTTATAATAGATTTGATATAATATGTAATTTGAGAAGTATATTACTTAGCTTTGATAAATAGAATATACAACCGTTTTTCTTAAGTTTTTGAGATAATTGTGTGAGATATATACAGCAGTGCCACCTAATCTGTGGGGGATACATTCCAAGAGTCCCAGTGGATTCCTGAAACCATGACTAATACTGATCTGTATACATGTTATGTTTTCTCCTGTATATACTATGGTAAAGTTTAACTTATAAATTAGGTGCAGTTAAGAGATTAACAGCAATATAATAAAAGCGAATAATTATAACAGTATACTATAATACAGATTATGTGAAAGTAGTCTCTCTTTCTCTCAGAATGTACTATTTTCACACTGCGATTGACCTCAGATAACTGAAACCACTGAATGTTTACCTGGAGTAGGAAAAATCTATTCTTGGTAGATTAAAAAAATGAAGACCTACACTAGAAATTTCCCATTAATTGCCTAAAATAATTGTTTTAATAGCAAATTCTTACTGACTTTTGTGCATAGAACCTAGCCAGGTAGGTAATCAGACTAGTTACCTAGTCTAGTGAGTTTGCAGAGTAAGATGGACACTCACTCTTTGTAAGATGGTCCTTTTCTGAAGGAAGCTCACATACTCTTTGGTAAAATTGGGAGATGTAAATATTTCGTATCTGATAAGTCAGTTAAAAAAAAATTAGATGAATTAAATTTAATGGAGTTTAATTGAACAAAGAACAAGAATCAGAGAGCTCCCAGAACCAGAATAGTTCAGATCATCCCCTAAGGCTGCTGAATGGTCAGATAACATTTATGGACAGAAAAGGGGACATGATGTATAGAGATAGCTGGATTGGTTACAGGTCAGACTTTGCTTTATTTGAATAGGGTGTGAACAATTGGCCACCTGTGATTGGCTGAGACTCTACTACTTGATGCAAGAGTAGGTTTTACAGTTGTTTAGAGATCAAGATAGCTATAGTTCGCTATGTACAGAAAAACCTTAGGGCAAACTGAAATGTATATGGAGGCAGCTATAGGCCAAACTTAATTCAGTTTAACAGCAGTATTATATGTTACTAAGTGCCAAATTGTGGTTTTATTATTAATGATTGCTGTAGAGGTTCCACAGGGAGAAAGATCACTGTAAGCCAAGATAATCAGGGAATTAGAAAAAAATCCGAGGCATGCCTTGAAGATTTGTTAGATATATTTGAGAATGCCTTGGTGATAGTGAGTGGCTGCTGGACCCCGCCCCCCCACCTTTTAAAAAAAAATTTGAGTGTAGAGCAAAAGCTCTATTTTATTTACCTGAAAAGGGACAACCCTGAAATGGTAAAGTGGGGAGAGTAACAGAGAGAGAGAGATATTCTGGATACTCCCAACAAAGTTTTACTGGTTTAGCAGGTGTCATATAATTGTCTCCTTGTCTAAAAAGCCCTAATTTTCCTGGGATTTTTGAGGGGGGAGAGAGGCGTGGAAGATACTCAGGATATGGAATGGTGTGACTGAACGTTGGTGACCTACAAAGGCTTCTATGCAGAGAAGTGGTGAAAACAGTGTTAGTATTAATTTAATAATTGGAACTCATTTATTGAATACTGTGTTAGATACATAAACTTTTTAAGTTATCAGAACAATAGAAGAGAGTTGTTATTTCTGTTTCACAGGTGACAATACTGAGTTGTAGAGAGCTTGACAGAGGTTAAATAGCTGGTGGTGGAGCCTGTATTCTTACCAGAGTAGGATCTTGCCATTCAGGTTTGCTCAGACAGGGAGAGAAATTCAAGACAGGATGACGACCAGTTGCTGTTTTTGAAGCTCCAAGGTAATCTGAGTAATTTTACTAATGTTTCTGAACATTGGGTTTGTGATCTCTAGATCACTATCAAGTGACTTCTTGGGAAAAGTAGAAAAGATTGACATAGGCATATAATAAGGATTATTTATTATTTCAGTGAACATCAACTGATAGAAATTGGTAGAGTTCCACGTTATTAAGGATTTTGTTGCTTCACTGAGTTTACATTTTCTTATACAGAGAAACCTTAGGGCAAACTGAAAGAGAGATAATTAACTTAATTTCATTGAGTTTAAATTTTCTTTGATTTCCAGTAAGCTCAAAACCAATTTATTTTTAGAAATTTATTAATCAATTAAACTATCTTCATCTTCTTTAATTTTCTTTTGTAAAGACGACTCTGAGGTGGATATGATATAGAAAAGAGTGATGGTGGACTGAACAACCTGCTGCGATACTATATGTTATTTTAAACCTCCAAGCCCCGTGAGGTGTGGTAGTGTTATTCATAACAACAAATACTCCACATATTTCTTAAGAATGTACTAGGTGCTATGCTAAGAGCTTATGCCTTGGGGAAACATGAAGAGAATTAAAATGTTAAATGACATAAGGTAAAAAAGAGACCAGGCTATAGTATTAGCACAAGAGAGTCAGAAAAATGTTGATGCTAAGACTTAGAAGGCAAAGAAAAGTTAATCAGAGTGAATAAAAGGGATGAAATAGGTAGACCTTATAGCTTAAGAGAAAAGCATGTGCCTGGAGATGATTATGAGGATGGAGGCGCAGAGCTTTAAAACCTGGGAGGGAGGAATGGCAGGAGGATGAGTCTTTAGGCAGGCAGGGCCAAGCCTGTGTTCTTAGTGGTAGAGAACCTTTGGATTGTTGATCTTGGGAGTAATCTGATCGTGTATTTACTTACTTTGAGTATCTTCTTTGGCAGTAAAGTGGTGTGGGCTGGGGTTCAAGGTCGCACAGCTGGTAAGAAACAGAGCTCAAATTTGAATCCAGGCCTTGAATTCTGCTTCTCTTTAAATTTGTTTGAGCCTAGACCATTTTAAGATAACTACAGTGTTCAGGCTCATTGATCAGGAACAAGGTGGTGTGGGGCTTTCAGCACACACAGAGTTTCTGGAAATCAGTACAGAAAGGCAAAAGATTAAATGAGACACCATGAGATAACAGGTTGAACATCCCAAATCAGAAATTCAGAATGCCCCCAAATCTGACATTTTTTTGAGTGCCAACATGACACTCAAAAGAAAATGCTCATCGGACCAGTCTAGTCTGCTAGTCTGGCTCTGTTGGACACTGGGACACTGGGATAACAAGGCTGACCATTCCAGCCTCTTAAGACTAAGGCACTGTCTTGCATCATCAAGCCTCCGAATACCTCCTAAGCTGCAGACTGAATGGACCTAGTTATGAATTTTGAAGTCAGTTAAATTCTCGGTGCACCTGTGGTTCCCACGTCACATGCAATTTATTCTTCCTCCCCCTTTGGTTCTAGAGCTCTTTTCTGTAGTGAATGAGATACTTAACTCTTCACAAAATATTCGTCTCCTGCCCTAACTGAAGTTTTCCTCCAAAGGATACCATTTTCCCTGTGGTCCTCTCAAGTGGTGATGCTGATTTCTTCCATATTCTACACCAAAAGGTTAAAAGGGGAGTGAGCCCTGCCTTTTCTAGCGCCCTTTGTTACTTTCAGGCCATCATCCTTCCAGGAAAAGACCCTGTGATCCTCTATCAAGGCTATTTCTCCTGTCTGTCATCTTTTTCCTTCCTACCTCACTCTTTCCCATTCTTTGAGGATTTGCACACCTGTCTTAAGTTTTTCATCTCATTCAAGTCATTCAAGTGATTTTCCACTTCTGTGAGTGCTGGGATTTTGGTCTGTTTATTTGTTGCTGTAGTCTCAGATCCTAGAACAGCAGCTGGCATGTAAGAAGTGCCTAATTAATGTTTATTAAATACATGAATGCTTTTAAGCTTCAAAGTAAATTTTTAAAACTCATGACTGACCTCTGTCTCCAGAGCTTTCACAGTCTACTCCCAAGATCAAGCCTTGGACCTTATTGTTGCTTTAAACAAGGCCACCTCTGAACTTTTTCTGTGTAATACATGTTAATTATTGAAAATTTAGAAAATAGATGGGCAAAAAAAAAAAAAAACACCAGTCATCTAGCTACCTAGAGAGAAAGCAGATAAATAAATACGTATTTTTAGCCCTTTTTCTATACACATGCATAAATATTTTTACTTTTAATGGGGAATCATATTATGCATATTTTAAAAATCCAAGTATGGGGTGTGTGTGTGTGTTTAACTTTAGGGTTTTTGTGAAATCTTTACATGTATAGTCATGTGCATGATAACTTTTTGGTCAGTGATGGATGGTGGTCACATAAGATTATAATACTATACTTTTACTGTATCTTTTAAATATTTAGATATGTTTGCATACACAAATACTGAACAATGTATTACAGTTGCCCACAGAATTCAGTAGATATGTAGCCTAGGAGCAGTGGGCTGTATTGTGTGTAGCACGGATGCGTGGGAGGCTGTCCCATCTAATTTGTGTAATGTAGGAGCAGTGGGCTGCATTGTGTATAGCACGGATGCACAGTAGGCCGTCTTGTCTAGTTCTTGTGATGTAGGAGCAGCGGGCTGTCTTGTGTATAGCACGGATGCACAGTAGGCCGTCCTGTCTAGTTGGTGTGATGTAGGAGCAGTGGGCTGTCTTGTGTATAGCACGGATGCACAGTAGGCTGTCCTGTCTAGTTAGTGTGATGTAAGAGCAGTGGGCTGCATTGTGTATAGCACGGACGCACAGTAGGCCGTCCCGTCTAGTTAGTGTGATTTTTTAAGAGCAGTGGGCTGTATTGTGTATAGCATGGACGCACAGTAGGCTGTCCTGTCTAGTTCATATGCTGTAGGAGCAGTGGGCTGTATTGTGTACAGCACGGATGCACAGTAGGCCATCCCTTCTAGTTCATATGATGTAGGAGCAGTGGGCTGTCTTGTGTATAGCACGTACGCACAGTAGGCCATCCCGTCTAGTTCATATGATGTAGGAGCAGTGGGCTGCATTGTGTATAGCACGGACGCACAGTAGGCTGTCCCGTCTAGTTTGATTTTTTTAAGAGCAGTGGGCTGTATTGTGTATAGCATGGACGCACAGTAGGCTGTCCTGTCTAGTTCATATGCTGTAGGAGCAGTGGGCTGTATTGTGTACAGCACGGATGCACAGTAGGCCATCCTGTCTAGTTGGTGTGATGCACTCTGATGTTTGCACAGTGACACAGTAGCCTGACAACTTATTTCTCAGTGTGGATCCCTGTTGTTAAGCAACTCATGACTGTAATTAATTATTATTTATTCACTCGAAATGCATGAGTGCCTCCTCTGTGCAGGGTACTATGCCAGTTGCTGAAGATAAAACATTGAAGGAAACTGTCCTGCACTAAGGATTCTTAGGTAAGTCTTGTAAGTGATGACATCATTGTTAATGGCTACGTAATGTCTGTTGAGTGATAAACTGTATTTTAATCAACCCCCTATTCTTTTTACTTGGGGCTAATTTTTTTTTTAATATTAAATACATTGCTGTCATGATTATGGCTTTAGGGTAAATTCATTGAAACAGATTTTTGGCTTACGGAGTATATACATTATTAATATGCCATTATGAAGAATAGTTACATTTATATTCTCACCAGGAAAGTCTGAAAAGATAGTTTATGGTAGTACCCATACCAGTAGGAGGATTTTTTTTTTTTTTTAGTGATTGCTAATTTGGTAGGTGAAAACAGTTTTTTCTGTATTGAGGTGTAACTTACATATCATAAAATTCACCCATTTTTTAAGTGATAATTTTTGATAATTTTTAGTAAATGTACAAAGTTGTGCAGTTAACTGCCACAATCCAATTTTGGAGTATATTTGCCACCTAAAATATCCTTTGATCCCATTTGTACATAATCCCCATTCCCCTCCCGTCTTGGGTACCCGGTAATACGCCTTCTCTATAGATTTGCCCGTTTTTGACATTTCATACAAGTAGAGTCATAAAATATGTGTTCTTATGTATTGAGGTGCATCCATTTTGTTGACTCTGTTATTAGCTTGGTCTTTTTATCTTTTACTTTTTATTATGATAAAATATACATAACATAAAATTTGCCTTACAAACCATTTTCAAGTAGACAGTTTAGTAAGATTAAGTACACTCACATTGTTGTACAACCACCACCAATATCCATCTCCAGGACCTTAAAATCATCCCTAGCTGAAATAGTGCCCATTAAACAGTAACTCCCGATTTCCTTCTCCCCGTCCCTGGTAACTGTCATTCTCCTTTTTTTCACTGTGAATTTGACCATTCTAGGTGCTTCATGTAAGTAGACTCATACAATACTGTCTTTTTGCATCTGGCTTATTTCACCTAGAATAATGTCTTCAGATTTCCTTCACATTGAAGCATGTATCAGAATTTCATTCCTTTTAAAGGCTAATGTATAAACCATATTTTGTTTATCCATTCTTCCATCTGTGGATACTTGCTTGCTTCAGCATTTTGGCTGTTATGAATAATGCTGCTGTAAACATTTGTGTGTAAGTGTGTAGCCTGTATTTTTGTTTCTCTTGGGTAGAAATGTAGAAAGGGAATCACTGGGTAATATGATAATTGCATGTTCAACATCATAAGAAATGGCCAGATTGCTTTCCTGAGTGCCTGTAGTTGTTTTCTTTCCCACCAGAAGTGCATGACCATTCTGTTTTCTCTTCGCCCTCCTCAGCACTTCTTGTGGTCAGTCTTTTAAATTTTGACCATTCTGGTGGATGTGGTATCTCACTGTGGGGTTAATTTGCATTTTCTAAATGACTGATTCTGATACTAAATGCTTAATATCCTGCTTTTCTGGCTGTAGCCTCCTGTCATTGCAATTCTCACTCCTTTCCCACGACATTTAGTCTTAAGCTTTATCAAGACTTCTAGTCTCAGTACCTCTTGTTTCGACCTTTGCTCCACCTCCAGTTCCCTCCTCAATTCCTTTTCTTCAAAATGTGCTTACCTTTTAATCTTTGACCAGTTTTGCCGTCTACTCTGCTTCTAAATATCAGCTGCTGAATGCTATGGGAAAAAAAATAAAAATCACAGTTACATGTTATGACACCACTATGAATTTTTCTATAACTTTTTATTTTGATTTAATTTCAAACTTTGACCTAAAAGTTGTATGATTAATACAGTGAGCTCTCATATCCTTTTCCTGGTTTCCCAATTGTCATACTCAGTCCCATTTGCTCTACTACATTCTCTTTCTCTATGTATTATATAGTATTAATAGTATATGTAATAATAATTAAAATGCATCATGCAACATACATCATACATATACATATTAACTTTTCCTGATTCGTTTGGGAGTAAGCTGGGGATTGACTTTTTACCCCTAGGTACTTCAGTGTGTATTTCCTTAGAACAAGAATATTCTCTTACATAGTAAAATTTCTGAGTCATCAAAAGCAGGTAATTTAATATTTATGTAATAGTATTATTTAATTTACTGTCCATATTCCATTTTGTTAATTATCTCAGCAATACCCTTTATAGCTTTTTTTTTTTAAACTTAAAGACTTACAATTCGTGGCTAAGGCTTGGATTTGGTCATCCTTTTTGATAACAGCCCTTTCCATTCTTCTGTGTGACTTTTTTTTTTTTTTTTTTTGGCTGGAGCTGGGTTTGAACCTGCCACCTCCTGTATATGGGGCTGGTGCCCTACTTTTTTGAGCCACAGGCGCTGCCCTGTGTGACTATTTTAAACCTTCTCCATTATTAAGACTTTTTGGTCTCTTTTTCCTTTTACTTCATTGTTATTATTGAGTTTTCTCAGCTTTCTGCTCCTTCTTTTCCTTAATGTTACAGATATTTGGATCTTCATTTTGTCTCTTTTCTTGGTAGAAGATATATTCTTCCTGAGTAAAAAAATTCTCTTTATGTGAGCGGTAGCTCATTGCTGTCTAATGTAGTAGCCATTAGTGGCTATTTAAATTGAAGTTAAATTAAGAATTTAGCTGCATTTCAAGTCTAGTTCTGTTGCCATGGGTAGAATGCAGTGGCTTAGCTCACTAAAACCTCCATCTCCTGGGTTCAAGCATTTCTCCTGCCTCGGTCTCCAGAGTAGCTGAGCCTACGTGCATGCATCACTATGTCCAGCTAGTTTTTCTATTTTTTGTGGAGGCAGGGTCTCGCTCTTGCTCAGGGAGGTCTCCAACTTCTGAGCTCAAGCAGTGCCTGCAGTCTCCGCCTCCTAGAGGCTAGGAGTACAGCCCTAGCACCAGCCGTTTGAAGCGCTCAGTAGCTCCGTTTGGCTGATGCTACTTTATTGTGACAGCACATCTGTAGATTCCTTTCTTTCCCAATTTTTGAAGGATTTTTCTGCATCTTTATCCATAAGAAGCTCACCACGATCTGGCCTCTCCTCATGGATGTACTCTCTCGTCTCGTTCCTTATTCATGTGCACCTTATACTTCACTCACAACAAACTATGTGCATTTTCTTGGTGCCTTGTTCACTTTTAAGTGCCCCTGCCTGGTGTGCTCTTCCCACATCCTTCTGAGAGACCTGCTCAGAATTGACAGTCTCTTCTGTTCTTACTTCACTACTCCTACCAGATTGTAGTAATTCGACACACATTCTTTTGGTACTGAAGCTGAGAGATCCTTCTCAAGTAGGGACTGTACTTCATCTTTGTGTCCTCATGACCCAGCATTCAAATACATGTTGAATTGAAATGTGGATGTAGTCTCTACCCTCCAGGCCTCCCACAGGCTGAGGATCATTTGTGTAGACTCCTGTGTCTATGAGAATGGAATAGCCTCCCCTGTAACACTGCCTGAGTTCTCTTTTCTACCCAATCTCTTAGCCCAGCTTGAACCCTGGACCTTGACTTTTGCCTGGATGTTTGAACAAGTTTTACTTATTATTTTTCGAATCATCTAGAATCCAGGGTAAGTCTCCACCCTCCCAGATATGTATTAAGGTAGCATGGCTGAGTGGTCTAAGGTGCTGGATTTAGGAGTCTCAACCCACGCGTAGTTCTGTGTGTGCACTTGAGTGGAATCACGGCATCATGTTTTTTGGGGGCCCAGAATGTCCTTCATCCTCATTCAAAATATTAGGCAACACGCACCATAAGTAAAATAATCCCTTCCCTGTGACAAATCTAGTCACTCTGTGCTATAACTTGTCTTTATTGTTTCTGTTTGTGGTGTTTCCTATTATGCTATGACTTGTTAACTTCTCTGTCCTTCTGAGAGTAGTGGCCATTCCTTATGCCAATCATATATAGCTCAGGAACTTTCTCATTTTAGATTATATACCTATTAAGTGGGAATGCAAGAATTTAAACCCAGATGTGCTTTTTGTGCCTTTTTTTTCTTTTGGTATCCTCAGTATTTGCACATATGTGGTGCTGAAGAAAATGCCTCTTGAATTGACCAGTGACCACAGCTCTCTGTCAATTCTACATCTCTCTTCTTCTTGGGGTGTTAACATATTTGGGCTTTGGAGTCAGATACTCTGGGTTCAAATCCTTGCTTTACTGCTTACTGGCTGTTCAGCCTGAGCAAGCTTCATTATCTAAGCCTCAATCTCCTCAGCTCCGAATAGTTGCCCCCTTTAAAGGATAGTGTGGAGAGTGGAGGAGAGGGGCAAAGAGGTTACTCATTGTGGAGCCTCTCAGTTCTGTGCTCACTGCTTGGCCTGGTGCTCTGACTTAGCTCCTAGTCTTTCCTGTCCTGTGGCACTCTGTGATCCTTTTTTTTTTTTTTTTTTTTTTCTGACAGAGCCAATAAGACATTCAAGTAAATATCTAGTAGATAGCAAAAAGAGAACCCTGGAGAAAGGTCTGAGCCAGAGTCCTATTTGGGAGACATTGACTCAGAGCTGCTAGTTTGAACTTTGAAACCTGAGCTAGGGTGTATAAAAGACAAATAGCAGGCCCTGTATGGTGTCAGGAGCCATCTTTTGGCAGCCCAGTTTTCAAATATTTTTTATAGGCTTTCTATTGACATCCATAGAACACGGTCACATGCTTGGAATCAGCACAGACATGTAAAGTGCCCCTTTGCTACAGTCCACTGAAGGTTTATGTTTTTCTATTAAATATTCTGTCTTGTCGTGAGATCACACATCCTAGTTTTTAATTTACAAGCTATGGTCATAGATGTGACCCCATTTGGCAAGTATAAGGAAGAGAAGTCACCAAAGGAAATACTTGGAGAAACAAATTTCATTAGTATTATATTGTCTTTTCATTCGATAAGATACACACACACACACGCATAGACATATATATATATATAGTTCATCACCCTGTTAGATGATTCTGCATCAGAGAATGGAGTGAGTGGGAAGAGGAGGAGGATGCTCATGGAACTGGAGGTATGAGGAGAGAGGGTACCACAATAGTCTCTGAATCTAGGTGACAAATCATGGATGATTTGTATATGATTAAATTCCAAGACATATTTTTTTCTCATAATAATTTTTTTTTTTTTTAAAGAGACGGAGTCTCATTTTGTTGCCCTCGGTAGAGTGCTGTGGCATCATAGATCACAGCAACCTCCAGCTCTTGGACTTAGACCATTCTTTTGCCTCAGCCTCCCAAGTAGCTGGGACCACAGACACCTGCCACATCGCTCGGCTATTTTTTGTTGCAGTTTGGCTGGGACCGGGTTTTAGCCCACCACCCTCAGTATATGGGGCTGGTACCCTACTCATAGAGCCACAGGCGCTGCCCTGTTCTTGTAATAATTTTGATAGTTTTTTTAGAATAATCAAATGGTTCTTTTTTTTTTTGGTAGAGACAGAGTCTCAGTTTATCGCCCTTGGTAGAGTGCTGTGGCCTCCCACAGCTCACAGCAACCTCCAACTCCTGGACTTAGGCGATTCTCTTGCCTCAGCCTCCCGAGTAGCTGGGACTACAGGTGCCTGTCACAACGCCCGGCTATTTTTTGTTGTTGTTATAGTTTGGCTGGGGCCGGGTTTGAACTTCCCACCCTCGGTATGTGGGGTCGACGTCCTACCCACTGAGCCACAGGCGCAGCCCAATCAAATTGTTCTTTAAAGGAAAATTGCTTACCAGGGCCTTTTGCCCACTGCTTTTACAAAGAATCCCATTTGATAAAATGGTTAATCTTCTACATCTTTATAGTTTTGTCTTACTATGAAAATCAAGAGTGAAATACTTTAGAGACGAATGATACTGAAGATTGATTGTTCCCAATATCCTTGATTTGTTCTTCATTGTCTTTAATAAGAAACAGATCATGACTTTCCATGTAAGTATTCAATAGTCCACTATGACCATTAATGTTAGCAATGGAGAGCATTCTTGAATTTAAGCTTTTGTTTCCTGATAATGCAGAAACCTTATTTCAGAAGTTAAGAACAAATCATTGCCATGATTATTAATTTGAGAACTTAGAATAGAAGCCATTTTATATTTTCAGTTCTTTAACTCTTAAAATGAGAGAGCTACATCAATTTATAGTGTTGGTACGGAGAGAATGGTATCTTGGCTTGCTTGCAGTTGTGGTCTTTATGGTTTATGTTAAAACAAAATTTAAAAAATACATAGGGAATAACTTTAAAAAGACAAACATACTTCATGCTAATTACAACTCTTACATGTTAAATGACTGCCGCTTTTTTAGCAGAGGAAAAGAGAGTGTGGATTGATCAGAAGAGGTAAAATTATTTTGTATCGTGGATAAAATATTTTGTCTCCTGCCTGTCATTTATTAGACCTAGCTCCTTAAGCAGGATGAAAAAGCGTTAAGTAATGTTCTAACTACACAGAATGTAGGTAGCAAGATAATTGTGTTCCAGGGTTTTATGAAGTGTTAGCCACAGCTGAACATTTTTAAAAGATGACAATCTCGAGAGGTCTAATTATTTCATGGCTTACATTTGCCTAATCAGAATGTGTATTCTGAATGGGCATTTGATCTTTTTGATGGAAACCTTTATTGCATAGTAGTTGGTCTTAGAGTTTAGAAAGAGAAAAAAGCAGGAAAAGAAACCCATTTTTGCCATAGAAGAGTGGAACATTTTGTTTATATGTTGCATATATGCTGCCTATCTTAGGAAAAAAGGAAGAAACAAATGAAAAGAGAAACTCTGAGTTCTCTATGAGAGGCACTTTTGGTGAAGAAGGGCTTGCTCTGTCTGTTCTATTAGTATGGGAGAGTAATATTGCCAACATTCTCAATGTGGATCAGGTTCTCACCCTCGAGAAATAATTGAGGCAGAGAGAGTTAAGCCTGGGATTCTTTTCCTTTCAAAACTAGTTTTTCTTTTTCTTTTTTTCCCATTTGCCCCAGCTTCTCAGCTTTCCCACTTTATCTCATTTAAAACAGGACTGAGGCCAGTGAGGACTGGATTTGCCATTTATATTATATGGCAGCCATTTTCCATAAATTGGATGAGCTAAATGGGTATCTCCAAGATTTTGAGAAGTTTATATTACAAACATGATTTAAATGTGATATGCTAAAAATTGTAACCCCATAAAAATCTTATAATTTTGAGAAGTCAAGTGTCTTAATACAGTGCTTGCTACAAGAAGGCTTTCAGAATTAGTGGGTTCGCATCCTTGTGTGTATTTCAAATAAATATCCATCTGTTTTCTCCTAAAATAGATGATTGATTGATTTCTTGGTCTGTTATGTGTAACTTTTTCTCCTCTTAAGTAATGAAATGCAGTTTGTTAGAGGTCTGTTTCCATGCACTGTCTATTTTGTCTGAGAAATGTTTTTTTCTGTTTGCTGTTTTAAGCCCTTTTCGTGTGGAAGGAGGGTTGATTAGTGGAGGAGAGCTCTAAATTTTCTTGGCGTGAACTTTAATTTTCCTGACAACTTCCTGGTTTCTGTAGGGGATGGCACATGCCATGTTGGTCCCTTTCTCTTCATCCATTACTGGGTTTGGCTTTTCTTTCCTCTACTAAGTTATTTGTCATCCATTTACTCACTTACCATGGTCATAAATAGAGTATGGTTCAGGGTTAACATTTGTCTCACATTTCACTGAAGATAGAGTTTGTGTTCTTTCTTCTTGCTACTGCGTAAGTTTTGAGAGAAACTTTACTCTGCTATCTTGACATTGGAAGTTCCTGTGCTCTTTCTCTTTCCTGTCACAGTGTTTCTCAAATACTCTGATACAGAGAGTACTGTATCAGTTCAAGGAATACCATCTTGATTTAAGTTCTCTGTATGTACTTTAGCCTCCACCTCTCCAAATATTTACTTAGAATTTTTTGCCCCAAATCTGAGTAGCAAGTCTCTGTATTAATACCTCCTTTAAAAAAAAAATTGTTGAGTTTATGAAATCGTGAAAAGGTAAAACCACTGGCTCCCTCTCTTGGACTCTATAGTTAAGATTGACCAGGTTTTAGTGGTTCTCCAAAGTTCAGAGTGGAAAGTTAGGCCTTAGGCCTAATTTTAGTTAGCCTGATTATTCTGAAATTAACCACTTTTACAGTAGTTTTAAAACCATTTTCTTTTCATCTGTAAATATGTACTTGTGTTCTATGCTAAAGTAATATTTCCTATTGTGTACCTAAAATACTGGTTCTCAAACTTGAATTTAAGAATTTCTTGGAAGCACTAATCCTTGAGCCCAGTCTTCAGAAATTGATTTATTAGATGTGAAGTTGGCCTAGGAATTTGTAATTTTCTGATGCTGTTAATGGTGTTATATAGGGAAATCTTTTAGTGGTCATTTCAGGAAAACTCCCAACTTTCAAAACTTGCTTATTTCTTAAAATTTTGAATCATACTCTCCTTGGTCTTTGGTTCTAGCTTCCTTAACACCAGGTCTTTAGGACTTTAACTTCCTAGCAGTGGCTCAGCGCCTGTAGTTCAAGCGGCTAGGGCGCCAGCCACATACACTGGAGGTGACTGGTTTGAGCCCAGCTCCGGCCTGCCAAATGGCAATGACAACTACAGCCAAAAAATAGTCAGGCATTGTGGTGGGTGCCTGTAGTCCCAGCTACTTGGGAAGCTGAGGCAGAAGAATCGTTTAAGCCCAAAAGAGTTTGAGGTTGCTGTGAGCTATGATGCCACGGCACTCCACGGAGGGCGACATAGTGAGACTCTGCTTCAAAAAAAAGAACTTCTAGCAGTACGTTGAAGCCAATGTCGAAGCAAGTTGGACCTCTGCAGAGTTATGATTAGTAAATAAGGAGCTATGACAGGGCCAATTGTTGATGAAGTGGAAAATTGGCTGCTGTATGGGTTCAGAGAGTGGTCTTTTATAATCACTCACAGAAGAGAAAAGCTTGGTCTTGGAATGACTGATGTAAGCCTGTCAAACAAGTTATAGGTCAGGTATCACTAACATAGAGAACTTCGATTATCGAGGTGATCTCTAGGCAGTGTGGAAACCAGAGCAATTCAGATTAAGTTGTTTGTGATTGACTTAGTATTAATACTAGTTTTAGAGCTAATAGGCTTCTGCTTTTTTCCCTAATCCAGAGAAACTGAAAATTCATCAAATTTCTAGTGCTCTTTTCATAATTACACGTAGCAAAAATACATATGTAAGATGTTTTTAATGATATGAAAAAAGAGACTAGATTACATTTATAAATAGTTATGTTGATCAGTTTTTCTTAAATGACCTATGGGTGCCGTTAAATTCTGGAAGTAAATATAGAACAAATTAGAAAGTCTTAGCAGGCTGGGCATGGTGGCTCACACCTATAATCATAGCACTCTGGGAGGTCAATGTGGGTGGATTGCCTGAGAGCTTATTGGTTCAAGACCAGCCTGTGCAAGAGTGAGACCTGGTCTCTAAATCTAGCTGGGCATTATGGCAGGTACCTATAAGTCTCAACTACTGGGGAGACTGAGAGAAGAGAATCGCTTGGGCCTAGGAGTTCAAGGTTCCTGTGAGGTATGATGCTATGACACTTTCCCCAAGGTGACAAAGTGAGACTGTCGTCTCAAAAAAAAAAAAAAAAAAAAAAAAAGTCTTAGCAAACAAGGATGCAAGGATGTGTCCTCTGGAATACTATTTTTATTTTTTATTTTTTTTTGAGACAGAGCCTCAAGCTATCACCCTGGAGAGAGTGCTGTGGCATCACAGCTCACAGCAACCTCCAATTCCTGGACTCAAGCGAGTCTCCTGCCTCTGCCTCCCAAGTAGCTAGGACTACAGGCGCCGGCCACAATGCCCGGCCATTTTTGGTTGCAGCTGTCATTGTTTGGCGGGCCCGGGCTGGATTCGAACCCGCCAGCTCAGGTGTAAGTGTCTGGCGCCTTAGCCCGTTGAACCACAGGCGCCGAGCCTGAAATACTATTTTTAGATTATCACAGATGAACTGTTTAGTGGCCTGAAAAGAGGAAAGGAATTAATTTAGACTGATAAGGATTTTCTAACTGGTGGTCCCCAATCTTTTTGACGCCAGGGATTGGTTTCAGGGAAGACACTTTTTCCAAGGATGGCACAGGAGGGCAAGGGGATTAGATTCTCATAGGGAGGGCAAACCTACATCCCTTCTATGTACGTTTTACTATAGAGTTTGTGCTTCTGTGAGAATCTAATGCCACCCATTATCTGAGGAGTCAGAGCTCAGAGTGCTGGGTAGTGACTGTAAATACAGCTGAAGCTTCCCTTGCCCACTGCACACCTCATACTGTGTCCTGGTTTCTAAGAGACCACAGACCAGACTGGGTACCAGTCCGAGGTCCCGGGGTAGGGACTACAGTTCCACACTGCTAAAACATTCCGTGATTGATCTAAAAATTAAAGATGGAGAAGACTTTGGTAATTTGATTTTTGCATAGGTGATTAGACTTCCCCTATAGTTGGTATATAGGTATTCTGGCTTCCTTTTTGTGACCGGTATAAATGCAAGTCAAGTGTTCATTTATTATATAAACACTCAAATGCCTGGAACAGTCTAGCAGGTGTGCCAGATACTAGAAATATGATAGTGTGCAAGACACATGGTACCTACGATTTAGTATTATCAAAATGAAATGGGCTGAAGTACATTGGAAGTAGGTTTGGGTGAAAAAAAAAGTGATGGGTATTATCATGTGCTTTGTTTCTGAACAGTAGTGATATTTCTCTATTTGGTTTTCTCTACATGTTTTGCTTGCAATAGATACTATTTATCTGAAAGATAACTTTTAACCAGAATGAATGATCAAAGATAACTTATAGAAAAAAATTGGTTCAGTAGTTGTTGGGAACGTTGTTTTCCCAAATCCACTATGTATTTGGGTTCTCATTAAAAAGGATATGATAAACTGAACATGGTATTTTAAAACATATCAGTTATTTTGTTAACATTTTTTATTAGGTGTGTAGTAACATTTTAATTAGTTCAGAGTTCTAAATGTTAAGAGTTAGGGGAGAAGAGACCCCCCCCACCTAACTCATTCAAGCTGGACTGTGTCTTAAATTTTGTGTCCCTTGAGGCTGCACATGTAGTAGTGGTTAAGTGAAAGGTTTTGTTGAAGATGTTTTGTCTTGGCAGCATTGAACCATAATACTAATAAAATTGAGAAAAATTGTTTAAATTGGAAGACTACTCCTTTAAAAGTAGCTATTTTGAACATTTTAATTTTGTAGTAAACAAGTAAAAATGTTTTAAGTTAATTATATTTTTTTTCATTGAAATACTTTTTGACTATTTTCAGTTCTCTGAAGAAGCCTCTTGGTCTCAGATTACCCAGTTTACCGTAAGTTAATCTTTACATTTTACATTTAAGTATGATGTGCTAAACTTTTTTTTTATTATTATTAAATCATAGCTGTGTACATTAGTGCAATCATGGGGTACAATGTGCTGGTTTCACATACAATCTGAAATATTTTCATCAAACTGGTTAACATAGCCTTCATGGCATTTTCTTAGTTATTGTGTTAAGACCTTTATATTCTGCATTTAGTAAGTTTCATCTGTACCCTTCTAAGATGCACCATAGGTATGGTCCCACCAATTACCCTCCCTTTACCTATCCTTCCACCTCCCCTCCCCTCCCTTGCCCCTTTCCCCATATTCTTGTGCTATAATGGGCTTATAGCCTTCATATGAAAGCTTTAAATTAGTTTCATAGTAGGGCTGAATACATTGGATACTTTTTCTTCCATTCTTGAGATATTTTGCTAAGAAGAATATGTTCCACCTCCGTCCATGTAAACATGAAAGAGATAAAGTCTCCATCTTTCTTTAAGGTTGCATAGTATTCCATGGTATACATGTACCACAATTTATTAATGCATTCGTGGATAGATGAGCACTTGGGCTTCTTCCATGACTTAGCAATTATGAATTGGGCTGCAATAAACATTCTGGTACGAATATCTTTGTTATAATGTGATTTTTGGTCTTCTGGATATATACCTAGTAGAGGAATTGTAGGATTGAATGGCAGGTATATTTTTAGATCTCCAAGTATTCTCTAAACATCTTTCTAAAAGGAACGTTTCAGTTTGCATTCCCACCAGCAATGTAGAAGTGTTCCCTTTTCTCCACATCCATGCCAACATCTCTGGTTTTGGGATTTTGTGCTGTGGGCTAATCTTATTGGAGTTAGATGATATCTCAAAGTAGTTTTGATTTGCATTTCTCTGATGATTAGGGATGGTGAGCATTTTTTCATGTGTCTGTAAGCCGTGCACATGTCTTCTTTAAGTTTCTCTTCAGGTCCCTTGCCCACCCTGAGATGGGATCACTTGTTCTTTTCTTGCTAATTGAGTTCTCTGTGGATTCTGGTTATTAAACCTTTGTCGGAGGCATAACCTGCAAAGATCTTCTCCCATTTTGAGGGCTGTCCGCTTGCTTTACTTACTGTGTTCTTGGCCGTGCAGAAGCTTTTTAGTTTGATCAGGCCCCAGGAGTATATTTTTGATCATGCTTCAGTTGTCCAGGGAGTCCTCATCATGAAATACTCGCCCAGGCAGATTCCTTCAAGAGTTTTCCCTGCACTTACTTCTAGTATTTTTGTACTTTCATGTCTTAAGTTTAAATATTTAATCCAGTGAGAGTCTATCTTAGTTAATGGTGAAAGGTGTGGGTCTAGTTTCAGTCTTCTACAAGTCACCAGCCAGTTCACCCAGCACTATTTGTTAAAAAGGGAATCTTTTCCCCACTGAATGTTTTTAATTGGCTTGTCAAAGATCAACTAATGGAAGGTATCTGGGTTCATCTCTTCGTTCTCTATTCTGTTTCATATATCTACCTCCCTGTTTTTGTGCCAGTACCATGCTGTTTTGATCACTGTCAATTTGTGGTATAGTCTGAGGTCTGATAGCATAATTCCTCCTGCTTTGTTTTTATTTCTGAGTAATGTCTTGGCTATTTGAGGTTTTTTTTTTATTCCATATAAAACGATGTATTATTTTTTTGAGATCTTTAAAGTATGACAATGGAGCTTTAATCGGGATTTCAACAAAATTGTATATTGCTTTGGGTAGTATGGACATTTTAACACTGTTGATTCTTCCCAGCCATGAGCATGGTATGTTTTTCCATTTGTTAACATCTTCAGCTGTTTCTTTCCTTAGAGTTTCATAGTTCTCTTTATAGAGATCTTTCACGTCCTTTGTTAGGTAAACTCCCAAATATTTCATCTTCTTTGGCACTACTATGAATGGAATAGAGTCCTTGACTGTTGTTTCAGCTTGGCTATTGTTGGTATATATAAAGGTACAGGTTTATGAGTGTTGATTTTGTAACCTGAGACCCTGCTGTATTCCTTGATCACTTCTAAGAGTTTTGTAGTAGAATCCCTGGTGTTTTCCAGGTATACAATCATATCATCTGCGAAGAGGGAAAGTTTGATCTCTTTTGACCCTATATGGATACCTTTAATCGCCTTTTCTTCCATTATTGCAATGGCTAAAATTCCTTCCATTACGATGTTAAAGAGCAGTGAAGACAATGGGCAATCTTACCTGGTTCCTGATCTGAGTGGAAATGGTTTCAATTTAACTCCATTCAATACAATATTGGCTGTGGGTTTGCTGTAGATGGCTTCTATTAGTTTAAGAAATGTCCCTTCTATACCCATTTTCTTAAGTGTTCTGATCATGAAGTGATGCTGGATATTATCAAAAGCTTTTTCTGCATCAGTTCAGAGAATTATATGGTCTTTGTTTTTTAATTAGTTTATTTGCTGAATTATATTTATAGATTTATGTATATTGAACCGGCCTTGAGACCCTGGGATAAAACCCACTTGGTCATGATGTATAATTTGTTTGATGTGTTGCTGGATTCTGTTAGGATCTTGTTGAATATTTTTGCATCAATGTTCATTAGTGATATTGATCTATAATTTTCTTTTCTTGTTGGGTCTTTTCCTGGTTTTGGGATCAAGGTGATGTTTGCTTTATAGAATGCGTTGGGTAGTACTTCTTCCTTTTCTGTATTTTGGAAAAGGTTGAGTAGTGTAGGTACTAGTTCTTCTTAAAGGTTTGGTAGAATTCTGATATGAAGCCATCTGATCCTGGGCTTTTCTTTTAGGGAGATTTTGTGTAGTTGATGCTATTTCAGAACTTGATATAGGCCTGTTCAATATTTCCACTTCATTCTGGCTGAGTCTTGGAAGGTGGTGTTCTTCCAAATATTGGTCAGTTTTCTTCAGATTTTCATCTTTCTGAGAAAGTTTCTTATAATATTCATTAAGGATTTTTTGAATTTCTGAGTAGTCTGTTGTTAATTTGTCTTACCATTTCTGATTGATGAAATTAGAGAGTTTACTCTTTTTTTCCCTGATTAGGTTAGCCAAAGGTTAATCTATTTTATTGACCTTTTCAAAAAACCAACTTTTTGATTTATTGATCTGTTGTATAATTCTTTAGTTTTCAATTTCATTTAATGCTGCTGTAATTTTGGTTATTTTTTTTCTTCTACTGGGTTTGGAATTGGAATGTTCTTGCTTTTCTAGTTGCTTGAGATGTCCCTTTAAGTTGTTAACTTCCTCTCTTTCCATTCACTTGAGGAAGTGCTATAAATTTCTTTCTTAGGACTTCCTTTGTAGTATCCCAGAGGTTCTGATAATTTGTGTCTTTACTGTCATTTTGTTCCAAAAATTTGGTAATTTCCTTCTTAATCTCATCTGTGGCTCATGTATCATTCAGCATAAAGTTATTTAGCTTCCATGTTTTTGTATGAGTATGCAGATTCCTGATGTTACTGAGTTCAACTTTTATTCCATGATGGTCCAAGAAGATGGAAGGAATAATTTCTCTTCTTTTAAATTTGCTGAGGTTAGACTTGTGACCTAAGATGTGATCGATTTTGGAGTATGTTCCATGGGCTGATGATGTGATTGATTTTGGAGTATGTTCCGTGGGCTGATGATGTGTATTCAGTTTTGTTAGGATGGAATATTCTGTAGATGTCTGTTAAATCCAAATATTGAATGGTTAAGTTTAAATCTAAAATTTCTTTGTTTAGCTTCTTTTTGGAGGATCTATCCAACACTGCCAAAGGAGTGTTAAAATCTCCAACTACTATGGAGTTGGAGGAAATCAAGTTCCTCATTCTGGTTGGGTGCATAAATAATAAATGAAATGTCATCATATTGAGTATTACCCTTCACAAATATGAAGTGTCCATTCTTGTCCTTCCTTCCTTTTGTTGGTTTAAAGCCTATGCTGTCTGCGAATAAGATTGCAACACCTGCTTTTTTTCTGCTTTCCATTTGCCTGGAATATAGATGACCATCCCTTCATCCTGAGTCTATATTTATCTTTTAAGGTAAGACGAGATTCTTGTATGCAACAGATATCTGGCCTGGGTTTTTGTATCCAGTCAGCCAACCTGTGCCACTTTAGAGGACAATTTAAGCCATTCACATTAATTGAGAATAGTGATAAGTCTGGTAGAATTTTGGGTATCTCGTTTTTTTAAATTCCAGTGGACATTTTTAATCCTTTTGCCGTTGTGGACGTTGGAATTTGATTAAAAGTTTCTGAGTGAGTGAGTTTACTTTTCTGGTGGAGGATTGCGCTGGTCATTATGGAGGATAGGTCTGAGAATATCCTGGAGAGTTGGTTTAGTTTCTTCAAAATGTGAATGTCATTAAAGTATTTAATTTCTCCATCATAAATGAAACTCAGTTTAGCTGGATACAGGATCCTTGGTTGATAGTTATTTTGTTTTAGGAGATTTAAAGTCGATGACCACCTTCTTCTAGCTTGAAAGGTTTCAGCAGGGAGACCTGCAGTTATTCTAACATTCTTCCCCTTGTACGTTATGGTTTTTATATGTGTGACTCCTTTCAGAATTTTCTCCTCCATATTAACTTTAGTGAAATTAATTATGATGTGCCTGGGTGATGTCTTATTCAGGTTGAGTTTTGCTGGGGTTCTGAAACTGTCTGCTATCTGAATTTCAGAATCTTTTGGCATG
Organism: Perodicticus potto; assembly: GCA_963574655.1. NCBI lineage: Eukaryota > Metazoa > Chordata > Mammalia > Primates > Lorisidae > Perodicticus > Perodicticus potto. The sequence continues at coordinate 22,851 of CAUYRH010140647.1, forward strand.
TCTGGAAAGTTCTCTTTCATAATTTCGTGAAGGAGAGCCTCTGTGCCTTGCGAAGCCACTTCATCGCCTTCAGGGATCCCTATCAGGCAAATATTGCTTTTCTTCAAGTTATCCCAGAGCTCTCTGAGAGAATGATCCCTTTTTGGTCTCCACTTCTCTTCCTCTTTGTGCATTTGGGAGTGTTAAAAAGCCTCATCCCCACTGTCAGAAAGCCTTTCTTCTGACTGCTCCATTATGTTACTGAGGGATTCTCCTGTATTTCTCAGATCTTGGAGGGCTGCGAATTCTTGTCTCAGTGTGTCAAAAATCTTTAGTGATTTTGTCTTTGAATTCATTGAATTCTTGAGACAACTTTTGAAATGGTTCTTGAACTTCTAATTCCACCTTTATCTCCATTCTATTAATCTTATTTGCAATCCAAATTCTGAATTCGAGTTCTGACATCTCAGCCATTTGTTTATGAATGGGATCTTCTTTTGTGTCTGCCATGTCATTCCTTCGGGGAGTTGATCTAGTCTGGTTATTAAGATAACCGGAGTTTTTCCGCTAATTCCGCCCCATGATTATTTTACGCCATTTGGCTAGATCAGCAGATATGGTGAAGTTGGGTTTGGGGCTCCTGTAGTAATGATTAACCAGCCCTTTGCCCAAGAGCTGGGACTAGTGTCTGTACTTTTTCCCCAAGAGTTTTGCAAAGGACCCGTACAGTGCTATGGCCTGAGACACTGGGGACTTGCTTGGTGTGATGGGGCTAAGTGGCTTTGTCTTATTTTCAGGTTCTGTCCTACCCTAGTGAATCAGTTATTATGGGTAGACATCTCAGCTATGGAGAAATACCAGCAATTAAGTCACCCTGCCCCCCACAGGCAACAACTGGAAAAGGAAAATCAAACCTTTCCACAACCACACACCCAGGGTACCACTTCAGATAGTCCTCAGGTGATTGGCCCAGTTCAGGAGATGCAAATCAGTTGTTCCAGTCAGCACCCAGTCTCAGGCAGGAGAGTTCAAAAGGTCTCCAGCAACTAGATAGCGGGAGTCTGTTGGCAATTTGAGTATGACTCACTCCGGTGTTCCATGGAGTCAAAAGGACCTAGCCAGCAAATGAATTAGTCTGGAAAGGTTGATGCCTCCTTCCCCAGCTTGCACCTCTGTCACACCCAGTCACTGGTAACCCCGCAGGGCTGGACCTGGTTCCCTCCAATGAGCATATGCTCCAGGGGTTTGCGCCTGCCTGAGTCTCAGGGAGATCTATGTCTCCTCAGCCAGGCTGCCACTCTCTGCCACCATCCTGCAGTGGGAGGTGAGGCCTGACAACCTTGGGTGCTTAATGTGGGCTGGGTTGGTTCACTCAGTTCCAGCCCTGCCCCTGATTGTTGTTGCTGGCAGAACAGAACAACTTGGCAGAATTTGTTTCTGTCTTGGCTGTATTCCCCTGTGGATCAAATGCTGTTTGAGCGACTCTGCCCTGTCTGTGCCGCTGCCCAGTCTCGGCTTTTATGGTGCATGTGGTCAGAACAGACACTTAGCTGTCAGTTCCAGCCATTGCCTGCCTGCCTTTGTCTCAGTTATGATCCCCTGAGTGCCGGGTGCTTCTGAAGCTCAGGAAAGCAGTCTGGGTCAGCTGCACCTGGGAGTCTGCTGTCTCTGGGCACATATTCTAGTCCCTGATCTGTGCCCAGGCTGGTACTGCCTCAAGCATATCCTTTACTCACAGGCCCTGCATTTCAGTCCCAGATCTGTTCCACCAGTGGCTGCTACCAGAGAAGATGCCTGGCTACCTCTGGTTGCCCAGAGAGACAGGGAGTGTCCTTCCAAAATATACCCAGGGGTGTGAGCCCTGTTGTTCCCGCCCCTGCGAATGCTGCTCTGTGCTTCGGGACACCTCCTGTCCTGTATGGTTCCCTCTCAGCTGACCATCCTCTCCTTTCTCCCATGCCAGAGAATCAGCACAGGTCAGCAGTGGCCCATGCCCCATCCACACCCCTCGAGAAAATGCCCAAGAATCTGGACTTCACGGGGGACAGCTTCGGGACACCTCCTGTCCTGTATGGTTCCCTCTTAGCTGACCATCCTCTCCTTTCTCCCATGCCGGAGAATCAGCACAGGTCAGCAGTGGCCCATGCCCCATCCACACCCCTCAAGAAAATGCCCAAGAATCTGGACTTCACGGGGGACAGGCTTTCATACCTCAGGGTGAGAGTGGAGGGGAGTGCTGGGAGTTCAAAATTGTAGGTGGAGAAAATATACAGTTTTATGCCTGGCAGGAGAGTGCCATGGCACCCTAGTAGGGGAAGGAGGTCCGGTTTTTAGAGGGTCTCTCTTTTCATCCTTGTGGGATGAAATGGGAGGATATTTGAACTCCCCTCGCTTGTTTGTATGGGGTGTACTGTGGGCTGTTCTTGTGGGGGAGGGGACTCCTGTCCCCTTGGCGATGGATTTTGTACCTTTTGTTTGTATCTTTGGGGTTGCAGCTCACCTCCATAGGGTTGATGTGTGTTCTTCAACTTTTTCTCTTGGCTCAGATCCGAACCATCTGGTTTCTTGCTAAACTTGTGTCCTTTAACTCTCCTTCTGGACTGGAGCCTCTGTGGAAAGCTGACTCCAGTTGGCCATCTTGCCTCTGCCCCTAAACTTTTTAAGAGAAGGACTTTCTATTAAAATGTGGAAGTTCTTATTTATCTGAGAAACTGACACTCTTTAGGAATTTTAAAGTACATCTAATGAATGAGCTAGGAAGTTGTATCTGAGATGTGGAGAAGCTGCTTTCTGTTTTTCAAAAAATTAGAAAACATTTAGAAGTGATTCCTTATTAAAGGAATAAATTATGAGAGGTGTCTTTTGTTGAAATGCAATAAATTACTTACTGGCAGTTATACGTCCAAATCTAGGACTTATTTAGTAGAATGATAAGCTTTTAACCCTGCCTCCCAACTTTAAAAATTAATGATGGACATGTTTAATCTCTAATTCATGCTTTATACATATTAAAAAATAATGACATGTATGTGTTTAGGAAAGCAGTTCAAGTTGATCTTGTTCAAGATACCAAATCATTTTCTAGGTACAGAAATGATATAAAAAGTAGATATAGAGGTGCAGTTAAAAGGAAAAGTTTGTTTCTCTGATAAAAACTAAATGAGGATAATTATTTAGAAATTTATTTTAAGATATAAAAAAATTACTTAGTAAAGAACTAATACTTGCAGAAACTTGAACTCTCATCAGTTATGTGGCTCCTCTTGGTGTAATTCAAACTTTTGATATTTATCTTTTACCTAGTATAGATTTAACGGAATCCTGAATGAATCAAAATGACTGTTTTCACTCCTTTGTTTTATTTTGTCTTTTAAGATCATCACCCTTATTGGGGTAAATTTGCATAAAATAAAATTCACTAATTTTAATTGTGCAGTTTTAGTTACGATAATACACAGTTGTGTAACCACCACCACCACAATCATGATAGTAGGTTTCCATACCTGAGAGCTTCCTTGCATATTTTTGAAGTCAATCCTGTGGTCTCTGGATCTGCTTTCTAAATTGCATTTTTGTAACATTTCATATAAAAATACATAAACATAAATCATGTATTATTTGTATGTAGTTTTCCTAATCTTTTTTCTTTTACATAATTTGGAGATTCACTCATATTGTGTTCCTCAGTAATTACTTCTTTTTAATTGCTGAATAGTATTCTGTTGTATGGCTTTATCAAAATGTGTATATCCATTTACCATTTGATAGACGTTTGTGTTGTTTCCAGTTTGTGGCTGATAAGAATAAGATCACGTTGAACATTTAGCTTTTGTGTGGGCTTGTGTGTAAATACCTTGGGTAAGAACTTTGCTCTATTTTAAATGTAAGATTTCATTTCTTAGTGTGGGTAGGCAAGATTGAGAAGTATATTAAACAAAAAGATTGATATTTATCTCAAGGAAATAATTGAATTACCAGTTATTATTCTCTTTTATTCTTTATCCCCTTCCCTTTTTTTTTTTTTTTTGAGACAGTCTCACTTATTAACACTTGGTAAGGTACTGTGGCAGTCACAGCTCACAGCAACCTCCAACTCCTTGGGCTTAGGCAATTCTCTCGCCTCAGCCTACCAAGTAGCTGGGACTATAGGTGCTCACCACAACATCCAGCTATTTTTTTGTTGTAGTTTGACCAGGGCTGGGTTTGAACCCACCACCCTCGGTATACGGGGCCGGCGCCTTACCCACTGAGCCACAGGTTCTGCCCTATCCCCTTAAAGCTATTACTTTTTCCTTAAAACCACTCCTAATATGGTAATCCATATTTAAAACTTATTAAATATGTGCTGGATTTTGAATAGGTTGGTTGAATCTTGGCCATATTGCAAGACTTCCTATTCTCTATTTTCTAGAATTTCTACCTTATACTTAGTTTTATTGTTGAGAGCCTTTTTCATTTCTTTCTATATCACCTCCTTTTCGGGATTGGGACTTAATGTAATTTAAATTAAATGACATACAGGAGAAGCTGCAGCTTCTTGTAATGTCATATGTTAGAGGTTTGTTAGAAATTCAACTGCATGACCATGTCTATATGACTAATAACTTAATTAAAGCCTGTGAAGTGAGCCATATTTGCTGACTTATGTGTATATGTCATAATCTTCTTGGCAGAGTAATGTAAGAGTTAATTTAGAAGACAAGGGATACCTGAAAACGTGGTCCTTGCCCTTGTAAGGACATAATGTACGTGTGTAGTATACATACTTGTGTCCATGTACACATCCTGTGTTTCTTAAGTTAGGGATTTTAGGTTGAAATTGGCTTAAATTTTAGGTTTGAGTTTATCAGGTTTCATAGAGATATAGGTTATTCTGATCCTTTTATCATTTATGTTCAGCATTCAGAGAATTAGAGTTTACATTGAGATGAGGGGAAAGAGCTAATAGACAGCTCTTGCAGAGGTGGACAGGCATTGGGATTGAGTTAAAGCAGTTTTACTTATTTTGCAGTTGAGCAGTCTGTAAGAACTTATAAAAATGCCTTCTTTAAACAAGATGGTTTTTGGTGTTCTGGGGGCTACGAAGATTAATCTGCTACACAGCCTGCCTGAAAGAAGGCCACAGTGGCTCAGCAGCAGAGCTCAGAGCCTGGAACTAGCTAAAGTACCAGTAAATATTGTGCCACAGATTGCTGATACCTGATGTAGTATACGTCTAGATTAGTATAAGAAGCTAAAATTCTTCCATTTTTCCTAGGTCCGATTTTCTCCTTCATTACCTCTCCAATTCCAGCTTCCTTCTCTTCTAAACAGTGAAACAGGTGATATATCAGTCACTCCACTGCTTTCCAATGTGTGTTGTGAGAATTTTGTAGTAGAGAAACTATTGTTTTGGAGCCTCTTGATAAGTTAAAAAAAAAAGAAAAAAAAGAATATTGGCATAAAATGCAGCCAGAGCTATGCTCATACAGCTCTTGTACAAAGATGGACTCTTGCGATAGAAGAGATAGAAAACAATGGAAGATAACAAAGTAAAATTTGGAAGAAAATGTGTTGAGAGGAAGGAATACTCAAAATACCCTGGTCAGCCAGGTGCAAGGACTCATGCTTGTAGTTGTAGCTGTCTGGGAGGCCAAGGCAGGAGGATTGCTTGAGACCGTGAGTTACAGGTTTCAGTGAGCTATGATGATTCTACTTGCACTCTCTTCTGGACCTAGAGCAAGATACTATCTTAAAAAAAAAAGAGAGAGAGAGAGAGAAAAGAATACAGAAATAGTATGGTGATTATGGTAATGTTTATCTATCAGGATTTTCTCTTTTCTAGCATACTTGTTCATATCTCCTTTTATTTTTTTCTTTTATTCTTCCCTTCCCTTCCCTTTTGCTCTTTGAAGTGTTTGTGTATTATTTGCATGTTAGGCGCTTTTTTTCCCAGGTGCTCTGTAGTGAAATGTGTAGTGTACTTGGTCAGCTTTTTATTGACATTAAAGTTTTGTTTGTTTAAGGTAGGCGATTTGTTTTAATATTTCTATATATGTTATTGATCACTCGTTAGCTCTTGATTTGGTTCTGCTTTGCTACTTGGCATAACCAGAAATTAACTTAATTTGAAGTTTTTAGCCAGGAGATAAAACACACTATTGTATTCCCAATTAAAGAATAGCAGTGCTGTATTAGAGAAGTTTGTGTCTCCTTTTGTTTTTTTTAGCTTGTAATTTGGGAAAGTTTCAAACATTGACCTGTTTAGATCTGTGAGGCACACCTTTGTCGTCAGTGGACTGATACATGATTTTTGCTACTCATACTGTTTTAAACCAGAGCACTATTTATTATAACTTATTAAATAGGTGACTGTAAATCATTTTAGATTGCTGTTTGATTGGAGTTTGAGTATGTGGAGAGATGAGATAGAAAATCTGACTTGCTCAGGCACATTTTGGAATCCTTTGAACATCAGGTTTAAATGTTTCTTTATCATTTATATTTTAAAATAATTTGAATTTAAGCAAAGTTGTAATAATACAAATAATTTATACAAACATGTTAGTAAGATTAACCTATTGTTAACATTTTGACCCATTTGCTTAATCATTCTATCATTTTTTAAAAATGAACTGTTTGAGAGTAAGTTGGTACATGTGCCATGTCCCTTTACCTTGTAATATTTCGTTGTGTAGTTAATAAGAACATCGTCTTACACAATTGCCTTACAGTTATCAAATTAAGGAAATAATACATTCAATGATCAGATTCCCCTAGTTTTCCCGGTGACATTCTTTAATAATTTTTTTTCTTGCCCAGGATCCAGCCTAGAATCATTCACTGCATTTAGTTGGCATATCCCTTTGTTCTCCTTTAATCAAGAACATTTCTTCACCTTTTTTTGGTCCTTTATGACATTGATCTCTTTGAAGACAGTGACAGACATCTATTTGTAGAATCTCAGTTTGGGCTTGTCAGTGTGTCCTCATAGTTAAATTTAGGAAATGTGGTTTTGGCAGAAACATTGTAATTGTGGTGTGTGCTTCTCAGGCACATCAGGAGACATGTCCATTTGTTCAGTGACACTAACTTTCGCCTTTTGGTTAATGCTACATGTGATGCTGGCCAGTTTTCTGTATGTAAGCTATTACTTTTTCTTTTGTAGTAAGTAATTTATAAGAAGACACTTTGAGACTCTATATACCAGTCCTCTTCAAACTAAAATCCACAAAGAACTTAAAAATTCATGCTGTGATAATTTTGCCTGAATCAGTTATTGCTATGATGGTAATAATTTGGGTATTTAATTGGCTTTAGACGTTTAATTGCAGGAGCTCAGTGCTATAGAAGGGACCCTGTTACAGTACAAGGATCACTATTTGCCTGTAGTCTAGCGTGGTGCTCCAGAGCACCAGACTGTGGAGACAAATAGGTCTGGCTGTATGTCCTGCCCCTGCCACTTACTAGCTCCGTGATCTTGAACAGGTTTTAACGTCGCCAGACTTCTGTTTTATGACCTGTAGAGTTGGTAATAATAGCACCTGCCTTTTTAGGGTATCTGTGACATCATAAATACTCATATGCAGGAAGCATGTTTATGTTTTACAGCAGTGGTCCCCAGCCTTTTTGGCACCAGGGACTGGTTTAATGGAAGCTAATTATTTTCATGGATGTGGTGGGAGGGGTGTATTCCAGGATTATTTGAGTGCGTTACATTTACCTTAGATCATAAGTTGTTAGGTTGCATGAGGAGTACACAACCTGGATCCCTCATGTGCAGGCTTTGAACTCCTGTGAAAATCTGACGTGGCTGCTGATCTGACAGGAGATGGAGCTGGGGCCGTGATGCAAACATGGGACTGTGGCTATAAATACAGATGAAGTTTCACTCACTGACCTGCTGCTTACCTGCTGCCATGTGGCTCAGTTCCTAACAGGCCAGAAAGCGAGTCCAGGCCATGGACCAGGGTTGGGGACTGCAGTTTTGTTGCCCAAGATAGGTAATTTTATGTTTCAGCTATTGTACTGTGATAAAAATCCCAAAGTTTTAGTAAGTTCTACTAAAGCAAAGTTAGACTCTTTGGTGGAAAATTATTTTAACTGTGTGAAGGATAGTCTGTCAAGTTATAACTCCTAGGAGATTTTGAATTATTTTTAAAATCTTTTTATTATCTGTATTTTTGGAAACAGGGTATTATTCTGTTGCTTTGGCTAGAGTGCAATGGTGTCATCATAGCTCCTTGTAACCACTAACTCCAGCCTCAAGCGATATTCCTGCCTCGGGTTCCAGAGTAGCTGGGATGGCAGGCGTGTGCCATTGTGCCCAGCTAATTTTTCTTTCTTTCTTTTTTTTTTTTTTTAAGAGACAAAGTCTCACTGTATCGCCCTCAGTAGGGTGCTGTGGAGTCACATCTCACAGCAACCTCCAACTCCTGGGCTTAGATTATTCTCTTGCCTCAGCCTCCCAAGTAGCTGGGACTATAGGTGCCCGCCACAATGCCCAGCTATTTTTTTTGTTGTTGCAGTTTGGCTAGGGCTGGGTTTGAACCCACCACCCTTGGTATATATGGCCAGTGCCCTACCCATTGAGCCACAGGCGCCGTCCCCTGCTCATTTTCTATTTTTTATAGAGATGGGGTCTCACTGCTGTTTGCCTAGGCTAGTCTTGAACGCCTCCCCTCAAGTGATCCTCCCACCTCAGCCTCCTGAAATGCTAGGATTACAGGTGTCAGCTGGTGCGCCCAGCCTTAAATCTTTTATTTATATGTGTACAGTATAAGTAGATTATAAAGATGATTTTGAGGGTTTAATTTTTTTTTTATTTTTTAGTGTCAGGATTTCACTCCAGCACAGGCTAGAGTGCAGTGGTGCAATCATAGCTCACTGCAACCTCAAACTCCTGGTCTTAAGTGATCCTCCAGCCTCCAGGGTAGCTGGGACTATAGGTGTGAACCACCACACCTGGCAAATTTTTAAAAGTTGTTTTTAGAGATGGTGTTTCATTGTATTGCCGAGGCTGGTCTTGAACTCTTGGCCTCAAGCAATACTCCTGCCTCAGCCTTCCAAGTGCTGGCATTACAGGCATGAGCCACTGCACCTGGTCCATTTGAGTTGTTTTTGAATAAACCCTAAAACAGCCTGATGTCTCCACAAAACAATTTAAGAAAAAAATAGCTGCACCTGGTGGTGTGCACCTGTCCTATATTAGAGGCTAGAGAATCATTTGAGCTCAAGAGTTTGAGGCTACAGTGAGCTATGATTGCCCTACCGCAGTCCAGCCTGGGCAGCAGAGAGAGACCCTATTTGTACCAGAGGAAAAAAAATGTCTTTTATAGCATAGCAAATATGCATTATTTCAGCATTAAATGATACTTTTAAAATTAGCTCATGAAATGAGAATGTTTGGATGTTTTTCTCATGGTGTTTTAAAAATCATGTTGCTAATATAAATATGACAGTATGGTTTGCTTTCATGAAATCGTAAGGCTTTTTCTAAAATTAAGAAATTGAGACCAAT
>CAUYRH010140649.1:0-11990 GCA_963574655.1 Perodicticus potto
TGAGACAGAGCCTCAAGCTGTCACCCTGGATAGAGTGCTGTGGCATCACAGCTCACAGCAACCTCCAATTCCTGGGCTCAAGCGAGTCTCCTGCCTCTGCCTCCCAAGTAGCTGGGACTACAGGCGCCCGCCACAACGCCCGACCATTTTTTTTGTTGTTGTTGTTGCAGCCGTCATTGTTGCGGGCCCAGGCTGGATTCAGGCCCGGGCTGGATTCGAACCCGCCAGCTCAGGTGTATCTGACTGGCGCCTTAGCCCGTTGAGCCACAGGCGCTGAGCTTCCTCAGGAAATTATTAATCCTGCTCCTCAGGTGATGATGGTAGAACAGTGGGTTTCAGGGGCGACAGTAGCTTCCTTAATTCTACCTTAAGGGGGATGGCTTTGCGTTGAAGAGCTCCCTTTGTGAGCTTCTCCAGGAATAGCATTTATAGGAAGGAGAATGATAGAGAAACAGACCTTAAAAAGCCAGACACAAAGTGTGTACGTGTTTGCAGTGTAATCCTCTTAAAAAGGGATTCCTAGGTTGTGTTTGTTGTATTTTACACTTAATATTTGCTATGGGATTGTCCTAAATCACACACAACATATGAAAAGACTGCTATGTAGTATTTACTTCTCTGCAAGTGGCATAGTCTTCTTTTTTTTTGAGACAGTGTCTCAAGTTGTTCGTCCCCCTGGGTGAAGGGCTGTGGCATCACAGGTCACAGCAACCTCCAACTCTTGGGCTTGAGCGATCCGCTTTCCTCAGTTTTTCTATTTTTCAGTAAAGACGGGGTCTCAATTTTGCTATGGCTGGTCTCTAATACTCATGAGCTCAGGCAATCCACCTACCTTGGCCTCCCAAGTGCTGGGATTACAGGCGTGAGCCACCGCACCCAGCTTCTTATATGCTTTTAAAAAATTTTTATTTATTTTGAGACAGGGTCTAACTCTGTTGCCTGGGCTATTTGTCATCATAGCTCACTGCAGCCTCCAATTTCTGGGCTCAAGCAATCCTCCTGCCTCAGCCTCCCAAGTAGCTGGGACTACATGCACCCACCACAACACTTGACTATTTTTTCTATTTTTAGTAGAGATGGGGTCTCACTCTTGCTAAGGCAAGAACCCCTGAGCTCAAGCAACCCACCCACAGTTTTAGGATTATAGGTGTGAGCCTAAGTATAACTAGGCTGAGTTCTGTAATCCAATTTTATTTTTTAATTTAATTTAATTTTTTTTTTTGGAGACAGAGCCTCAAGCTGTCACCCTGGACAGAGTGCCGTGGCATTACAGCTCACAGCAACCTCCAACTCCTGGGCTCAAGCAAGTCTTCTGCCTCAGCCTCCCAAGTAGCTGGGACTATAGGTGCCCGCCACAATGCCTGGCCATTTTTTTGGTTGCAGCCACCATTGTTGTTTGGCAGGTCTGGACTGGATTCGAACCCGCCAGCTCAGGTGTACGTGGCTGGCGCCTTAGCCCATTGAGCCACAGGCGCCGAGCCTGTAATCCAATTTTAGAACATTTTCATCTAGTTTCAATAGACGAAACTATAAATTTACAGTTAATCCCATTCTCAATTGGGGGGGGCAGTGACTCGCCTGTAATCCTAGCACTTTGGGAGTCCTAGGCAGGATTGCTTTGAGTGAAACCTTTTCCCATCCTCAAAGCTGGTAATCATGAATACATTTAATCCTTCTGCCTATTCTGGACATTTCCTATAAATGCAGTCATATAATATGTGAGTTTCTTGACTGGCTTCTTTTTAGCATAAAGTTTTCTAGGTTCCTGTTGTAGTTTATATCAGGATTTCTCTCTTATTGCCAAACAATACTATTTACCAGTTGATAGACTATTAGGTTGTATCGACTTTTTTTGCTGTTATAAACAATGTTGAATATATGATTTTTATTTCTATTGGGTTTAGGAGAGGAATTGCTTGTCAGGTTTCTGTTTGGAGCTACCGTGAGGTTATTCTAAGCTCACAAATCAGTGTTCCCATGGGTCAGTTATAAATTTATTTGCTTGTGTTTTTTCTGTCTTTAGCCTCAGTCCCTCTATGAACACCTAAAGTCAGAGGAGAATGAAATAGTTTAGTGCCTTCAGTAAAATGCCAGCTAGTTGGCACTGTATTGTTTTATTTCTCTTTATTTTTTTGAGACAGTCTCACCATGTCACCCTCAGTAGAGTGCATGGTGTCACAGCTCACAGCAACCTCAAACTCTTGGACTCAAGCGATTCTTTTGCTTCAGCCTCCCAAGTAGCTGAGACAACAAGCACCCGCCACGACACCCAGCTATTTTTTTGTTGCAGTTGTCATTGTTGTTTAGCAGGCCTGGGCCATGCTCAAACCCGCCAGCCTCGGGGTATGTGGCTGGCGCCCTAGTCACTAAAGCTACGGGTGCCCAGCCAGCACTGTATTGTTTTAGGTGACACCTTGATGCAGGTGGTGGATAAGATGGGCATTGGGTTGAATTGCTTAGCATTACTCTGTCTTTGTAGGAATACCAGCTGTGTACTGTCTTGGGTGGGGGGACCTTTCTCTTCCTTCTGGAGGGCTTCACTTGTAAGGGCTTTTCTTCTGAAGCTGTAGCAGTCAGCCTCTGGAATCTGTGAAACAGGGTTAGGAAGAAGAGAATTTCAGTTTCGTTTTCACCTGATTTTCAGAAGCTGGGAGTTGTGTTTTCTATGCCTCACGATAGCCCTGTGAAGTGTTCAGATTGGTATTCTCCTCTTACTGGAGGTCAAATTCACATGGCTGAGTATGTGAATCAGACTGTAGGGAATTGCTGGCACAACTAGTTTGGCGGTTTGGGGAGGAAAATTTTGATTTCTACACTAAATAACATTAAGCACATCACATATTATGCAGTTTTGTTTCTGTGTTTAAACCAGTCTGGATACTTTCATCAGAATCTGTCATGTAAAGTGACTTCAGTTTTATTACTTTTTTTTTGGTAGAGACAGAGTCTCACTTTATCGCCCTCTGTAGAGTGCTGTGGCATCACACAGCTCACAGCAACCTCAAACTCTTGGGCTCAAGTGCTTCTCTTGCCTCAGCCTCCCGAGTAGCTGGGACTACAGGCGCCCGCTGCAACGCCCGGCTGTTTTTCTGTTTTTGCAGTTCGTCCGAGGTCAGGTTTGAACCCACCACCTTCGGCATGTGGGGCCATGTGGGGCCGGCGCCCTACTCGATGAACCACAGGCGCCGCCCCAGTTTTGTTGCTTTTAAAAAATTTTAAAACATTTCTAGAAGATAGATTGTATATATTTATCTAGGTAAAATGTTATTAGATGTAGTAAAATGAATAGGTTTCATTATAAATATTGAAAGCATGAAGTGGTCTAAGATTGCTTGTTAAGGAGAATCAGGTTTAAAAGTTATAAAAGAAAGAGGAAAGGGAGAGAAAAAACTCCCACACGTTCTAGCGACAGTGAAGAGTGCATGAACACAGGCCCTGACTGGCCGTGATAACCTAACTTAATATAGGGTTAAGCAGTTATTACCCCCCCTTTTCTCTCTTCTTCACTTTACAAGAAATTTTTTTATGATGGAAATACTCAGGTATTAGTAGAAGGAAGGAGAATATTTAGCCAATATTCAAATACCTTTTTCTCAAGATTTTGCTATACCTTTTTTTTTTTTTTTGTAGAGACAGAGTCTCACTTTATCGCCCTCAGTAGAGTGCTGTGGCGTCACAGCTCACAGCAACCTCCAACTCCAGGGCTTAGGCGATTCTCTTGCCTCAGCCTCCCGAGTAGCTGGGACCACAGGCGCCCGCACAACGCCTGGCTATTTTTCTGTTTTGCAGTTCGGCCGAGGCCGGGTTTGAACCCACCACCTTCGGCATATGGGGCTGGCGCCCTTCTTGACGAGCCACAGGCGCCGCCTGATTTTGCTATACTTTTACAAAAAGCTATTCTTTCTTTTTTCCTTCATTTTCTGAAGGATGTTAAAGCAAATCTCATTTTTCACTGCATACTTTTTGTGCATCTCTAAACATCTATGGATATTTCTTTGCATAGCTGTTTCTCTGCATGCCAGTTTCATAGCTGATAAAATGAGCATCTAGGACCCATCCACCACCTAGCTCTTATCGAAACTTTTCAGATGGTTTTAAAGTCTCTCTCTCTCTTTTTTAAGTCTCTTGAAATTGTTTTCATCCTGACTTAAGCAAACCAGAGCTCACGTGTTACATTAAGTTTTGTCTCTTGAGTTTCAATCTAGAGCATTTGCCCTCCGTGCTTGTGGGGTGGGGCCGTTGACTAGCTGAGCAGGCTGAGCTGAGTGTATCTTCCACTGTGTGGATCTCTTTGCTTCCTGTTAACATGTTTAACTCATTCTTATACACTAGTGAGTGGTTCTCAGTTGAAGGCAGTTTTGTTCCCCTCTCTTTTGGGGAGCATTTGGCCATGTCTGGAGAGATTTTTAGCTGTCACGATCTGAATGCTGCTAAATTGCTGACAGTCCCCACCCCAGGGAATTTTCTGACTCCTAAAGTCAATAGTGTGAAAGCTGAGAAATCTCACAGTTTTCCCTTCTGCATTTCCTGAGGAATGGAAGTGAGCTCGAAAGCTTGGTGAATTTATTTATTTATTTGTCTGTCTATTTATTTATTTTTGAGACAGAGTCTTGGCTGTGTTGCCCCCCCCCCCAGTGCAGCAGCAGCATCATTAGCTCCACTGCAGCCTCAAACTCAATCAATCCTCCTATCTCAGCCTTCCTAGTGGCTGGGGCCACAGGCATGCACCACCTGGTTCAGCTACGATAATTTTTCTGTTCTTCGTAGAGGTAGGATCTTGCTCAGGCTGCTCTCAAAGAACTCTTGGCCTCAAGCGACCCTCACACTTTGGCTTCCAAAGTGCTAGGATTACAGACCTGAGCGACTTCCCACCCAGCTGAGATTTAAGACAAATCTTTGTGCTTAAAATAGTTTAATTGTCCATGAGTGCTGCTGCTGTTGTGTCTTGGTCTGGGTGCCAGTTAGAAGGCTGTGTTACTTTGTGAAAATTCCTTTCTCAGCTGGATACTTTAAAAAATGTGCTTTATATTTAAATTCTAAAAGTTTACTTTATAAAAAACAAACCCCCTCTCCTTAGTTGTTTGACTACCACCTAACACTTCTTAGATACCACAAGAAATCTTTATATTCTCTTTACTTTTTAAAATGTTCGTAATACTCATTTCCTTTTAACATGAGAGACTGATAAAGATGCGGAAAAACGGGTGGGTGCCTGTTGACCTCATCCATGGGATGTTGACTGCTGGTTTCGGCAAAGTCAGAATGCTGGTACATTCCCTGCTCTGGGCAAAATTGCAGAGGTGCCCTAAGGGCAGGGGACACCTAAATGCTAAGTTATATTAGGCCACTCAGGCTTTCTCTGAATGCTTAAAGGAATGAGAAAGTCATTCCAGATGGTCTGGTTGAAAAGAGGAGGTTGCCTTTCTCGAGTGGTGGGTTTTGAGAAAGAGAAATCTGGGCAGAAAGAATCAGTGAAGGTGAGGAATGTGTGAGGGGTGTGCTGGGAACCTTTTCCTGAGAGATGTCTTAAAGCCAACTTCTCTCTCCTGTCTCTGATAAATAATTGGGAGGAAAGACGATGAATTTTTTTCCCCTGACAGTTGGTTCTTACTGGGGGCCAGGCCCTCGTTTGCAAATGAAAGGGCTGCTGTTGGAGAAGTGGCAATCACAATGGGCCCTGACTCTTTTCACACCAAAGTGTAAAAGAATCTCCAGGGGTGATAAATGGGGGCTGCTGGACTCATTACTAGTAAACAAAGCTGCGGGATGACCTCGACATTTTTTTTAATTAAAAGAAAACAGGGTTTCCTAGTGGTGAGTGTGGGGCTGCTTTTCCTTTGAATTTTGACTGTTCACACTGGAAAAGATCTTTGTTAAAGTTATGAGGGAACTGCCACTGGTACCCAGGATTCGCCCTGAATGTCAGATACCACTGGAACAAAATATGTTGTGCCTAGGGGTCAGCGCACAGGTGTCCTCATGTTGAGAACTGAAGTGCTCTGGGTTCAGCTGGGTTTTAGTTACAAGGAGGTGGGACAGGGTGGAATTTCTGAGCCCTGTTCCTCTGTGGAGACTGAGGGTTTACATCTCTCCTTGGCTCCTTTTCCTACCCAAATCGGGAGGAAAACTCCTTTACTCCTGTGCAGTGTAGAGAGAGGTCAGTTTTGAAGTAAATTCTTAGCTCTTTGTAAAAGCAGTCCAAAGGCAATTGTTTTAAGATTTGCATTTAAAGTTTAGAGATAGGATTCCTTTTATTAGTGTAGTTACAGGGCTTTGCACATAATCAAAACCTTTAACCATAAACACTTTATCATCTTAGTAGCAACCAAATTAAAAAATAGCATAACATTTTATGGAATGAAGACTTGGAAGCCACTGTCTAAATCAGCCCTGCAGCTGAAGATCCACCTTCCCCAAACTCCCCTCTTTGTGTAGTCACCTTCCCACCAAGCTTATCTCTTGCTGTTTTTTTTTCACTCGGGTCCTCTGCTGTGGTCTGTTCAAACCCTAACCAGATTTCAAACAACTGCCCTTTGTAATCCGGGTGGGGGTAGTAAGGCGTTGGGCACTCAAGAATTCTAATGTGTTTACTGACTTTCCAAATGTTTGGTAATCACCTTCTGAGTCTGTCTTCCAAACAAGCTGTAAGATGTGGGAGAGGCAGAGGTCACAGCCGGAGAGGGGAGAGGAACACGGCAGCCCTCCCGGTTGGCAGAGAGACGCCGTCCTGCAGCTGAGATGTTTTCAGCTATAGATAAGAGACTGTTCGAGGCCTTCCATTCCCCTTTGATATCAGAATGGTGAGAACGTGGGAGACAGTTTGTGAGTACAGATGCCACAAGAATAAAGCGACTGGTATCTAATGAGCACAGTGTCCAGACTGTGCTAAGTGTGTGACAGGCATGCTTTCATTTTAATCTCACACCTCCCTGCAAGGTTACATTTTGTAGATGAAGAAAGGAAAGGAAAGGTTAACTGACTCATCAGGGGCAGTCAGGCTGGCTTCGTTCTGTCACTGGCTGACAGTCCTCAAGCCTCTGTTTCACGTTGTCTCCTGAGAAGCTGGTGGCAGGCAAATACTTTCTGAGCTCTGGTTTAAAACTCGGAGGCTTGGGTCAGAGATCCTCTCTAGTTAACTGTTTTCTGTGCTGACATCTTAAGCGAGAATTAGATAAAAGATCTTGTCTGGGAGATTGTTCCAGGGAGGCTGCAGTAGTCAGAGAAGCGGCATCTTTTCCAAATAGTGAAGGAACAAGGTGATTTCCTTACCATGGATAATGGAGGGGGTAGGCATGAAAGGATGGCAGGGGGGCAAGGTGACGAACGAGCCATATGGCAGGAAGAAGACTAGAAGGTTAGTTAATGAAAAGAACGTTAAGGGATGGAGGTGGTGCCTGTCCTGTTCGAATCTCCTCGGAGCTGTTTCCATCCCTGCAGTGAGAGGGTCTGTGCTCTCGGAGAGCACTTTGTGATCTGTTACAGCACTGCACAGATGTCAGGTGGTGGCCCTGCTAATAAATCAACCTCTCAGCGGTTAGAAGTTGTAGCTGTAGCAGTTCTTATTTTAGATAATCTTTCAACATCCGGCAGAGGCTTACTCCCCTCCACCCCCAGTAAGTAATTGATGTCCAAGATCTGAAACTGTCCTTAAAGAACGGAGGGGTTGATTTTGTGGTAGGACAGAATATTTTATAAATGAGAGTGGAGGATAGATCTTATTTGTCTAAAAAATATATTTAAAAACATGTGTCCCTTAATTGTGTGTAGCCGGAGTTGAAAGCAAAGGGAATGGATGGAGTGAGATGGGAGGATATTTGGAATTGTTCTTGATATTATTGTAACTTTTCCTTTTGGCCTTCTTGTCCTCAACTTATAGGAGTGACTGTGGTGAGTACAACACTGGGACCTTGTCACTAAATTTTCACCTGAAGAGGAGAAGTAGGACCTGGTAGACCAAGTTCAAGGGGAAGAGACTGTGCTTTGAAATTAGACCTGGTTTGAATTCTAGTCCTGCTAGACACGTAGTGTTGTGCATGTAACCTCGCCAAACTTTAGTTCCCTCATCTGTAAAATAAGAATAATAATCCGAGTTAAATGCACTATTTAAAACCCCCCAGAGTACCTGGTGGCATTGAGTTGTTGCTCAATATGTATTAATTTTCTTCCCTTCCTGTTAACCTGCCTTTGATAATTTCAGTGTTTAGAGCCTGGAGAATTTGAACCTATGGATGTTCCTAAAACTCCTGAGAAGTTTGAAAGGTTGGATTCCACTGGGCAGTGTGGAGGAAGCAGCCCTCCGGTGCGCTGAGCCCAGCTCTGAAGCACTGTCTGTGATCAGTGTCTGGCAGGGTGTGTTGACCGTTTAACCACGCGTTCCTGCAACCATGGGGCTCAGATGAAGAAGTACGATTTTTGTTTGTTATTATGGAACTTAAACACACACACACATTTTTTTTTTTTAAACAGAGTCTCGTTTTGTCATCTCGGTAGAGTACTGTGGTGTCATATAGCCCATAGCAACCTCAAACTCCTGGGCTCAAGCAATGCTCTTGCCTCAGCCTCCCAACTAGCTAGGACTACAGGTGCCCACCACAACACCTGGCTACTTTTAGAGACAGGCTCTTGTTCTTGTTCAGGCTTGTCTCTAACTCCTGAGCTCAAGCATTCCACCTTTCTTGGCCTCCCAGAGCGCTAAGATTACAGGCATGAGCCACCGCACCAGACCATGGAACTTATATTATTAAGCATTTGGGAAATTTAAAATGATAGGTGATACTGTGAATTAATTTGTGAGTAAGATCCTTATTTCACATTCACTATTAAAATATTACATTAATATATAGTTTAGGGTATACATCAAAGATATGGATAACTACATATGAGGAAGGTAGTACCCTTTTATTTTAAGTAAATAGAAATTATGTATTTCCCTCTAGTTTGATTTTTAAATGGAAATTCTCTATTCTCAAGATAATCCAAGATTCACCTATTCATTCAACAAAGACCTGCAGAGAGCCTTTGATGTCAAAAGTATCTGCTAGGAGTTGGGGATGGGCTGGGAAGAGAACTGGTACTATGGGAAGGGAAGGAAGTGGGCTGGGAGCGAGCTAGTCCACCAGGAGCTCACACTAGAACTTGCATCCTAGTTATTACGCACAGGTGTTACCATCAAGTGATTTCATCTAATGTTTTAAACTTTTTCAAAGCTTATTCGTAGTCGAGTGTGTTTTATGAGGTAGGTCAGGCACGTATTTCTATTTGCAGCTTAAAGGGGTTAATGATTTTCCTACAATCCAAGGTTAATAATAAAACTGTTTTCAGCCTGGAATGAGTTTTTTTTGGTAGAGACAGAGTCTCACTTTATCGCCCTTGGTAGAGTGCGTGGCGTCACAGCTCACAGCAACCTCCAACTCTTGGGCTTAGATGATTCTCTTGCCTCAGCCTCCTGAGTAGCTGGGACTACAGGTGCCCGCCACAATGCTGGCTATTTTTTTGATGCAATTTGGTTGGGGCTGGGTTTGAACCTGCCACCCTCGTTATATGGGGCCAGCGCCCTACCCAATGAGCCACAAGCACCACCCCATGGACTTGGAATGAGTTTTCTCCCTTTCCCAGCTCCCTAGTCTGTCAAAATCTTACTCATCCTTCAAGGTTCAGCTGAAATACCCCTTCTCTCCCCCCCACCCCAAAATACTGCCTCTTTTAAAACTCGAGTCACTCAAAAAATTCATTGCTATTTCTGTGCTCTCCAACTTTGCCTTTTCTCCTGTGTCAGATTTCAGTGTAACGCAACTCTGTTCCAAATTCACCCTTCAGTACCTGCTCTGCAATAATGGACTCTACGCATTTCATTTCGGCTTGACAGTGAGCACAGTGTTACGCTTTGCCAATAGAGGGTGCTGGAGGGACGTTGCTGGGGTCAGGGTTCAGGGTGCTGCCTTTCCTTGTTTCTGCCACACAGTCCGCCAGTGCAGGCGTGTGCACTCTGGGTGCACAGCTAAGGAGTGTGTACATGTGGTGGTGCTCTGCCACCCAGGTGTCCAGAGCATGCAGTCCCTTGGTGCTCTTGGATCCTGCACCTGGGTTCCACAACCACTTCACCTTGGGACTCCCAGTGCAGTCACACTGGTGCACTCCAGCCTAACAGAGGTGCCCAATTCCCTCTGTGCACCTGCTACCAGCCTCGGCTCACCTGCACCCCAGAGGGGCACATCCTGCTGCTCAGCTAATGTGGACCTGTTTTTGTGACCTTCTCTCCATCCAGGAGCTTCAACCACAACCTGTCCAATTTGGGGGAGGGGCCATTTTTTCAAAGTTTGCCTTTTCTTGGGGTCCTTCTCTCAGTCCTTGGGACCCTTGAGAGTGCTTTTAACATTGTTAAGGCTATTATCCCCATTATCGTTTAGTTTTTTTCCCTTTTGTGGAGACAGAATCTCACTCTTTGCACTGGGTAGAGTACTGTGGCATCACAGCTCACAGCAGCCTCAAACTCTTGGGTTCGAGTGATTCTCTTGCCTCAGCCTCCCAAGTAGCTGGAACTACAGCTGCCCACCACAACTCGTGACTGTTTGTTTTTTTAATTTTTATTTTATTTATTTTTTATTCTTTTCATGGCAATTTTTAAACACAAGGTCTTACTCTTACTCAGGCTGGTTTCTGAATTCCTGAGCTCAAGCAATTCACCTGCCTTGGCCTCCCAGAGTGCTAGGATTACAAGTGTGAGCCATAGTGCCAGGCCCTGTTTTTCACATTTTATTTTTATTGATTGATTGATTGATTGATTGATTTTAAGACAGAATCCTGCTTTCTTGACCCCAGTAGAGTGCTATGGCATCATAGCTCACAACAACCTCCAACTCTTGGGCTCAACTGATCCTCTTGCCTCAGTCTCTCAAGTAGCTCGGACTACAGTTGTCTGCTACAACACCTGGCTAGTTTTTTTCTATTTTTAGTAGAGTTGGGGTCTTGCTTTTGCTCAGGCTGGTCTCAGTTCCTGAGCTCAGGCAATCCTCTTGCCTCAGCCTCCCCGAGTGCTGGGATTACACACATGAGCCACCACGCCCGGCCTGTATTTAATACTTTTTAACTTTGAACATCTGTTCATGTTATTGTGCAATTTCTCTCTCCTGGTTAGACTTGAACTACTACAATCTGTAGTTCTTTCCTTCATTTGGATCATCTGTCTAAATTGTCAACTTTATATCAGAAGTCCCTTTAATCCTTCAGCATTATAAATCTGTGCTTTACAAATAACCAGCAATGATTTAAGTTTGCTGCCATTAGAATTGCTGTCATAAAGAGATTGAGAAGTGGTGATGTGGAGGGTGGTTGTAATGGGTATTTATTTGACCTTTCTTGGAAAAACAACCCAAAGTTCTTTTCGACAACCAATGAGTTACCTCAGTGTTTCTGTGAAAGCCTGTAACTGTTGAGACAATTACTTGTTGTTGACCCAACTGTTGAAAACTATATTCTAAGGCGTTCATATAAAGTCTTCAGAAATGTGTAAACAGTGATTTATGGCTGCCTGTTTGTCTTCATTGACCTTTTAAAAACAAATTGGTGTCTCACCGCAGCATTCTGTCTGTTTGAGCAGGGTGTTCAGGGTTAATGCTCATTTTCTACAAACACTTGCTGAGCCTTTCTCTTACCAACCCATGAGCAAAAGAGAAATGAAGGGTATGATTCTCTCCTTCATTTGGCATTGTAGCCAAAAAAACCAAGAATATTGTCTGTATTTTGCAGATATTCGCTTCAGGATGGCTCACGGGGGAGGTGGGGGACCATGTCGATAGTATTGTTGTTAAGCTAATGGGTTTTCTGAATCCTTAAGAGTTATTTGGCTTAGGCTCGGTGCCTGTGGCTCAACGGGCTAAGGCGCCAGCTACGTACACCTGAGCTGGTGGGTTCGAATCCAGCCTGGGCCCACCAAACAACAATGACGGCTGCAACCAAAAAATGGCCGGGCGTTGTGGTGGGCGCCTGTAGTC
>CAUYRH010140653.1:0-12235 GCA_963574655.1 Perodicticus potto
AGGTGCCTGTAGTCCCAGCTACTTGGGAGGCGGAGGCAGGAGACTCGCTTGAGCCCAGGAATTGGAGGTTGCTGTGAGCTGTGATGCCACAGCACTCTATCCAGGGTCACAGCTTGAGGCTCTGTCTCAAAAAAAAAAAAACAGGGCGGCGCCTGTGGCTCATCGAGTAGGGTTCCTGCCCCATATACCGAAGGTGGCGGGTTCAAGCCTGGCCTCGGCCGAACTGCAAAACAGAAAAATAGCCGGGTGTTGTGGCGGGCACCTGTAGTACCAGCTACTCGGGAGGCTGAGGCAAGAGAATCACCTAAGCCCAGGAGTTGGAGGTTGCTGTGAGCTGTGTGATGCCACGGCACTCTACTGAGGGCGATAAAGTGAGACTCTGTCCCTACAAAAAAATAAATTAAAAGAAAGAAAAAAAAAAAAAAACTATCCAAGCATTGTGGCAGGTGCCTGTAGTCCAAGCTACTTGGGAGGCTGAGGCAAGAGAATCACTTAAGCCCAAGAGTTTGAGGTTGCTGTGAGCTGTGACGCCATAGCACTCTACTGAGGGTGATAAAGTGAGACTCTGTCTCAAAAAATAATAAATAAACTAAGTACTTGGCTTTCGTGTTTCAGCAACAGAGCTTCTAAAACCCTTGGAATTTACTGTTTGTTGTATGCTAATAATGGATCCTGGCATATAGGGGGGACCTTAGGATGGGGGCTGGTGGACGCAGAAACCTCCCATGTGATTAGAGGGTTAGAACTTTCAGGGAGAGGATAGGGGCCAGAGATGAGTCCAGTCAATGACATTCGATGATGGGAATGAACAGAATGAAACTTTCATTAAAATCCTTAAATAGAGGCCAGGCGCCATGGCTCACACCTATAATCTTGGTACTCTGAAAGCCTGAGGTGGGAGGATTGCCTGAGCTCAGGAGTTCCAGACCAGCCTGAGCAAAAGTGAGACCCCCATCTGTAAAAATAGCCAGGCATCATTGCAGGTGCCTGTAGTCCCAGCTACTTGGAGGCTGAGGCAGGAGGATCACTTGAGCCCAAGAGTTTGAGGTTGCTATGAGCTATGATGATGCCACAGCATTGTACACAAGGTGACAGAGAGAGACTCTGTCTCAAAATAAATAAATAACAGGGTTGTGGGAGTTAGGTGAATACACCCATATGCCAGGAGGGTGTTGTACCCCTAAGTCCATGGGGACAGAGGCTCTTTTTCTTTTTTCTTTTTTGAGACAGAGTATCACTTTGTCACCTTTGGTGGAGTGCTATGGTGTCACAACTCACAGCAACCTCAAACTCTTGGGCTCAAGTGTTCCTCTTGCCTCAGCCTTCCAAGTAGCTGGGACTACAGGCGCCCCACACACACACACACACACACAAAATACCCAGCTATTTATAGAGATGAGGTCTCGCTCTGGCTCAGGCTGGTCTCGAACCTGTGAGCTCAGAAAATCCACCCACGTCGGCCTCCCAAGTGCTAGAATTATTGGCATGAGCCACCGCGCCTGGCCTGGGGACAGAGGCTTTTGTACTCAGGACCCTTCCGGACCTCACCCTATGTACTTCATCTGGCTGTAACGTATATAATAAACTGGAATAGCGTTAAGTATAACACTTTCCTGAGTTTGTGAGTTATTCTAGCAAATTATCAAACCTGATAGGGGGAAAGGGTTATGTGAACTCCCAAATTTGTAGTCAGCTGAGCAAAAGTGTGGAAAGTCCAAGTGTCCTATTTGCAGCTGGCATCCCACTGGGAGCAGAAGCCCTTAACTTGTGCACTAATTTGGGGTAGTGTCAGAATTCATCTGAACTGTTAGACATCCAGTTGGTGTTAGAGAATTGATTGGTATTGGTGTTTTTTACACACACACCCATCTTTGTCTAACTCTTCCCTTGAGGCCAAATAGCTGCCACAGGCAAATTGAGGGGCAGCATGAGAGCATAAAAAACACCCATGTTTGGCTCGGCGCCTGTGGCTCAACGGGCTAAGGCGCCAGCCACGTACACCTGAGCTGGCAGGTTCGAATCCAGCCCGGGCCCGCCAAACAACCATGACGGCTGCAACCAGAAAATGGCCAGGTGTTGTGGCGGGCACCTGTGGTCCCAGCTACTTGGGAGGCGAAGGCAAGAGACTCGCTTGAGCCCAGGAATTGGAGGTTGCTGTGAGCTGTGACACCATGGCACTCTATCCAGGGTGACAGCTTGAGGCTCTGTCTCAAAAAAAAAAAAAAAAACACCCATGTCAGACACCCAGACTCTAATCCCAGCTCTACTGACCAACTGGTGGCCTGGGCACGTGACCTGGCCCTCTGCTTCCTGTACCCCATTTCTGCATCTGAGGGGGTAAATTAAATAATCCCCAGGGTTTAGCACTAGGGATCTATACTTCTGACAAGCAACCAGAAGATTCTTAGGCACTCTGAAGTTTGAGAACCACTGCACATGACCTGTCTACCTATAAAAAAATGTGAAAGCCTCCAGCTATGTATTCAGGAAAATTACATCTTCCCTTATCCTTACCACTTCAGATAGTTCGAATTCCTAAACTCCTGCCATACCAGCAAAGCCACGATGAGCAAGCCAGCCCAGGTTCCCTCCCCGGCTTCTGCTGACACCTGAAGGAATTCTGTCCTCCTTTCCAAAGTCTTTGCAGCCTCCACAAAGAACTTGACCGAAGTCTCCCTGAAGTTGTTGGCAACTTGGAGAAGCAGCTAAAGTCAGGCCTGGGAGACAAGTGAGAAACTCAACAAAATCCACCCAACTCTTAATAAACACAGCTGAAGAGGCAACACTTTGCTGCCAGGTTTGCAACAGATGGTGAGACCCATGTGCAGGCGTGAGCGCACTCACGCCGGCTAAGTTTGCAGTGTATAAGCAAGGTTGTCCTACAGGTTGGGGAAGACCCAGCCATCAGGGCACAGCACTCCTGTCAAAACAAGCCCTGTGCAGACACATTCTCCCTGCCTGGCTGCTCTGCCCTCCTCTCTCCCCTGATGTGCCTCTGTTCTTCTGATTAGAGAAGAAATCTGTTCATTGTGTGAAAATTTGAAAGCAGAAAAATTAAACACAGAAAATTGAAATCTCCCCATATCTTAGGGAAAGAGAAAACCACTGTGTGCCCTGGGAATACTTTCAGCCGTTTTTCATGTGTTTTTCGTAACTTTTTTTTTAACATGATTGGGATTTTGGTGAAACTGTGCAATTCACTACAGAAGTCACTAACCACCAGGGGGTGAGGGTGGGGGGCTATTTAAATTTTAAATTTAGTAAAATTAAAAATTCTAAAGTTCTGCATGGGTACAATAAAAAGGAAGAAATTAAATTAAAAATTCAGTTATTGGGCGGCCCCTGTGGCTCAGTGGGTAGGGCACTGGCCCCATAGCTGAGGGTGGCAGGTTCGAACCCAGCCCCGGCCAAACTGCAACAAAAAAATAGCCGGGTGTGGTGGCGGGCACCTGTAGTCCCAGCTACTCAGGGGGCTGAGGCAAGAGCTGGAGGTTGCTGTGAGCTGTGATGCCACAGCACTCCACCAAGGGTAACAAAGTGAGACTCTGTCTGTAAAAAGAAAAAAAAAATTTCCGTTACTGCACTAGCCAAGATTTCAAATGCTCAATAGTCTAACATGTGGTTCATGTCTGGAGTACTGGCGAGTGTGGGTATGGCACCTTTCCATCATCACAGAATCGTATCAGACTACACTGGTGTGTGTGATTTTGTATTCTCTTTTTTTAAACCAAATATTCTGAACATTTCCCCATTTACTCGAACATCCTTTGAGAACATAATTTTTTTTTTTTTTGAGACAGACTCTCATTCTGTCACTCTGAGTAGAATGCCATGGTGTCATTGTAGCTCACAGCAACCTCAAACTCTCGTACTCAAGAGATCCTCATGCTTCAGCCTCCCAATTAGCTGGGACTACAGGCAGCCTACCACAACGCCCAGTTAGCTTCTCTGTTTTTATTTTTTTATTATTTTTTTTAAGAGACAGAGTCTCACTTTGTCACCCTTGGTAGAGTGCCATGGCATCACAAGTCGCAGCAACCTCCAGCTCTTGAGCGATTCTCTTGCCTGGGCCTCCCGAGTAGCTGGGACTACAGGCACCCGCCACAACGCCGGCTATTTTTGTTGTTGTTGTTGCAGTTTGGCCAGGGATGGGTTCGAACCTGCCCTAAGTATATGGGGCCGGCGCCCTACTCACTGAGTCACAGTGCCGCCCAAGTTCCTGTTTTTTTATTTGTTTTGTTTTGTTTTGCAGTTTTTGCTGGGGCTGGTTTGAACACACCCCCTCTGGTATATGGGGCCAACGCTCTACTCCTTAGAGCCACAGGCACTGCCCTCAAGTTTCTCGTTTTTTTTTTTTTTTTTTTTTTTTTTTGCAGTTTTTGACCCGGGGCCAGGCCTGAACCTGCCACCTCCGACATAGGGGGCCAGCGCCCTACTACTTTGAGCCACAGATGCTACCCTATAATGTTTTTTTTTTTTTTTTTTGGTTGCAGCCATCATTGTTGTTTGGCAGCCAGGCTGGATTCGAACCCGCCAACTCAGGTGTATGTGGCTGGCACCCTAGCCCATTGAGCCATAGGCGCCGAGCCTAAGTTTCTCTGTTTTTTTTTTTTTTTTTTGGGACAGAGCCTCAAGCTCTCACCCTGGGTAGAGTGCCGTGGCATCACAGATCACAGCAACTTCCAATTCCTGGGCTCAAGCGAGTCTCTTGCCTTGGCCTCCCAAGTAGCTGGGAGTACAGGGGCCCGCCACAACGCCCAGCCATTTTTTTGGTTGCCGCCACCATTGTTGTTTGGCAGGCCGGGTTGGATTCGAACCCGCCAGCTCAGGTGTACGTGGCTGGCGCCTTAGCCCGTTGAGCCACAGGTGCCGAGCCAAGTTTCTCTGTTTTTATTACAGATGAAGTCTTACTCTTGCTCAGACTTGTCTCAATCTCCTCAGCTCAAGCAATTCACCCACCTTGTCCTCTCAGAGTGCTAGGATGACAGGTGTGAGCCACAGTGCCCAGCTGAGAACATGATTTTTTTTTTCTTTGTAGAGACAGAGTCTCACTTTTTTTTGTTTTTGTTTTTGTTTTTGTTTTGAGACAGAGCCTCAAGCTGTCACCCTGGACAGAGTGCTGTGGCATCACAGCTCACAGCAACCTCCAATTCCTGGGCTCAAGTGAGTCTCCTGCCTCTGCCTCCCAAGTAGCTGGGACTACAGGCACCCACCACAACACCCGGCCATTTTTTTTTTGGTTGCAGCCGTCATTGTTGTTTGGCGGGCCCAGGCTGGATTCGAACCTGCCAGCTCAGGTGTACATGGCTGACGCCTTAGCCCGTTGAGCCACAGGCACCGAGCCCAGAGTCTCACTTTTATCACCCTTGGTAGAGTGCCGTGGCATCGCACAGCTCACAGCAACCTCCAGCTCCTGGGCTTAGGCGATTCTCTTGTCTCAGCCTCCTGAGTAGCTGGGACTACAGGCACCTGCCACAACGCCCAGCTATTTTTCTGTTCTGCAGTTGGGCCCAAGGCCGGGTTTGAACCCACCACCTTCGGTGTATGGGGCCAGCGCCCTATTCGATGAGCCACAGGCACCGCCCCCCTGAGAACATGATTTTTAAGGGCCGCATGGCAGGCTGTTATGTGATTGCAGCAGAGTTTACCAATCTTCTACTCCTGGCCGTTTAGGTCACCCACTTTGTCATTATAAATAATGCTATAATGAACTTTCTTGCCCTTAGATCTTCCTCTGCCTTGCTGGTTATTCCTGGATTGCATTTACAAGCAGACTTGTGTCAGGGAAAGCGCACATTTCCAAGGCCTTGAAATAGAACACCAATTACCTCCCAGAAGGGCAGGTGTGCTGCTCTCTGCTTACATGAACCCTCTGAGAAGAAAAGATAGCCCTGCCTGCCTGTCTCTTGAGCAGAGCCCTGCCCTGAACTAGGAGAATGGCCATCCCAGGACAGACTGGACTAGATTGTCCTGAGTTCCAGAACCTCTGCCACATCAGCCCAGGGCTCTGTATCTGAAGAAGACATTTGGGCAGGGCGTGGACATGCCCCAGTGACCCTTGATTCATCATAAGCCCAGCTTTGTGGCACACTGCTCTAAACATTTTCTGGATCCATTTATCCTCTCTGCTTTCAGGGTGAATGAGTTCTGTTCAGTTCAGTGTTCCTGTCACTTCTCTCATGCTCCGAAGTGGATGTGGGTTTGGGGAGCAGCTCCATGTTGAACCAAAGAGTTTGAGGTTGCTGTGAGCTATGACGCCACAGTACTCAACTGAGGGCGACCAAGTGAGACTCTGTCTCAAAAAAAAAAAAAAAAAAAAGATGGCTCCCATGTATTGAAGTTCTTTTTTTTTTTTTTTGAGTGAAAGCCTCAAGCTGTCAACCTGGGTAGAGTGTGCTGTGGCATCACAGCTCACAGCAACCTCCAACTCCTGGGCTCAAGCAAGTCTCCTGCCTCCTCCTCCCAAGTAGCTGGGACTACAGGCGCCTGCCACAACACACGGCTATTTTTTGGTTGCAGCCATCATTGTTTGGCGAGCCCAGGCTGGATTCGAACCTGCCAGCTCAGGTGTATGTGGTTGGTGCCTTAGCCGCTTGAGCCATAGGCGCCAAGCCCGTATTGAAGTTTTTCATGTTCTGTTCTGTTTTACTCAAGTTATCTCATTTAATCTTTGTAGTAAAGCTGTGATGAGGTAATGTTTCTGTTATGATAGAAATGTAAATCAGTGAGGCAGGAAAATCACTTGAGGCCAGGAACTTGAGGTTGTGGTTAGCTATGATAACACTATACTCTGGCCCAGACAACAGAGCAAGACCCTGTCTTGGAAAAAAAAAAAGAAAAGAAAACAAGAGAAAAATCAGGCTCAGCACCTGTGGCTCAAGCAGCTAAGGCGCCAGCTATGTACACCTGAGCTGGCGGGTTCAAATCCAGCCCAGGCCCGTCAAACAATGGTGGCTGCAACCAAAAAATAGCTGGGCATTGTGGTGGGTGCCTATAGTCCCAGCTACTTGGGAGGCAGAGGCAGGAGAATCGTTTGAGCCCAGGAGTTGGAGGTTGCTGTGAGCTGTGATGCCACAGCACTCTATCCAGAGTGACAGCTTGAGGCTCTGTCTCAAAAAAAAAAAAAAAATAGAGAGAAAAATCAGGATATGGGGAGAGGGTATGATCTGAGAGTATACACTAAACCTCAATCAGGGAAGGCCTCTAGAGAAGGTGACCTTGAAGGAAGGGAAGAATGAGCCAGGACAGACTCGAGGTGTGGTGGGGGGACCTGTCAAGGGCAGATGAGCAGTGCAAAGGCCCTGCGGCAGCATGGTGCCAACTGGAACCCAGCACAGCTATACGTGAGCTGTCCAAGCTGGGCTAAACCATGAAGGGTGGAGGTTCACAAACTTCACTGCACAGGAGTGGCATCCACCTCAACAACTTTATTACTATTATTATTTTATTTTTATTTTTATTTTTTTTAGAGACAGAGTCTCACTTTGTCGCCCTTGGTAGAGTGCCGTGGTATCACAGCTCACAACAACCTTCAACTCCTGGGCCCAGGCGATTCTCTTGCCTCAGCCTCCCAAGTAGCTGGGACCACAGGTGCCCATCACAACGCCCAGCTATTTTTTGGTTGCAGTTTGGCCGGGGCTAGGTTTGAACCCGCCACCCTCAGTATGTGGGGTTGGCACCCTACTCACTAAGCCACAGGCGCCGCCCTATTACTATTATTTTTTTAAATATTGGCGGCTGAGTCCCAACCCAAGCTCATTCAGTCAGAGCATCTCTGTTTATGTTTCGAAAAACTCTTTAGTGATTTTAAAGTGCTCTGGGGTTGGGAAGCATGGAGGAAGAGACTTGTAGAACTCTAGGATTGGGGCTGGGCGCGGTGGCTCATGCCTATAATCCTAGACCTCTGGGAGGCCGAGGCAGGTGGATTGCCTGAGCCCACAAGTTTAAGACCAGCCGGAGCAAAGGTGAGAGCCCCGGGGCGGCACCTGTGGCTCATCGAGTAGGGCACCAGCCCCATATACTGAACGTGGCGGGTTCAAACCTGGCCTTGGCTGCATTGCAAAACAGAAAAATAGCTGGGCGTTGTGGCGGGACCTGTAGTCCCAGCTACTCGGGAGGCTGAGGCAAGAGAATCGCCTAAGCCCAGGAGTTGAAGGTTGCTGTGAACTGTGTGACACCACGGCACTCTACCGAGGGCGATAAAGTGAGACTCTGTCTCTACAAAAAAAAAAAAAAAAAAAGAGTGAGACCCCCGTCTCTAAAAATAACTGGACTTTGTGACAAGCACCTGTAGTCCCCAGCTACTTGGGAGGCTGAGGCAAGAGGATCACTCAAGCCCAAGAGTTGGAGTTTGCTGTGAGCTATGACAACACGGCACTCTACCGAAGGCAACAGCTTAAAACTCTGTCTCAAAAAAAAAAAGAACTGTAGGATTTATGTGGTGGAAAGAGCCGCCATGGTAGGGTTTCAGCTGAACATGCCCTAACCTTTTTTTTTTAATTATTCAGGGCTAGCAAAGGTTTTAGAGGCACAGGTGGTGAGTATTGTCATGGTCTGAGGTGGTTCAGACTAGGAAGTAGCCACAGAGGTGGCAGGAAGCAGCTGGATTCTAGAACTACTTTGCGGTAGGACTAGGGGGATTTGCAGGGGTGTCAGGTACTAGAGACGGGGTACAAGAAAGTCTAACCGCTCCCTGGACTGCTCCTTGGACCACTGCAAAGCTGGGGGTCTTGGAGAAGGGTTGGGTATCTGAGGATTCTAGGATTTACCAACTCTCAAAATAACATGTCTGTCTAGCCTGGACTTCCACCTGTCTACATCCAGGATTCCACCAGAATGCAGGTGCCACAAGGAGTCTGGTACTGATGCCTTAAGATACCTGGGCATATTTATTAAATGGAGGAGGAAAAACACATCACTGTAAGGAAAGAGAAGTAGATCTCAGCTGGCATGGTGACACGGCCTGTCATCCCAGCTACTTGGGAGGATACTGGAGCCCAGGAGATCCAGGCTTCAGCGAGCTATAATCATACCACTAAATTTCAGCAAGTATGACAAAGCAAGATTCTGTCTCTAAAAAAAGGGCTCAGCGCCCTTAGTTCATTGGTTAAGGTGCCGGCCGCATGCTCCAGGGCTGGTGGGTTCAAACCCAGACCAGGCCTGCTAAACCAAAAAAAAAAGAAAAATAGCTGGGCATTGTGGCAGGTGCCTGTAGTCCCAGCTACCAGGGAGGCTGAGACAAGAGAATTGCTTGAGCCCAAGAGTTTGAGGTTGCTGTGAACTGTATCGCCATGGCACTCTATCAAGTTCTCAAAAAAAAAAAAAAAAAAAGGTTGATCCCAAGACCGCTGAAGTTGGGGCAAGAGTCAGGTCTCCCCCACACCCTCTCAGCTCTCCACACAGCTGCCCACTGCACAGAAGATACATTCTGAAGAGGGGCCTGGGCACCCCTCCCACTGGGCTCTGCTTTTCCAAAACCTCATTTTGTTTCTCCCCAGGCACTGATAGGGCTCAGGCCACTAGACTCTGGGAGGAGAGCCACTCTCCACACTGGCTTTGCTGCCCAGATAGGCCCCCAGAACTCTCATTGTGCAAGCTCCTCTTCTGGGGCCACTTCCTCCAGGAAGCCTCTGCCAATCCCTGGCAGGCCAGGAGGGAAGGGCCCCTGACTCCAGCTCCTCTGCCAGGGTCTAGCTCTGATAATTGGGCCTTATGGGGCAGAATGCCCTTGGGGAGGGAGCCTCATTCCATCCCAGTCAGCAGATCTGTCAGCTGGAAAAAGTGCAGCTCCTTCTACAACCTTCTGTCAGACATTCCTTCTGTCAAACATTGAGCCCAAGGGCCTCTTTGAGCCCCGGTAAAGAAACTGCCTGAGATTATCCAACAGCCCGCACTTGGGCCAGCCTCCAGCAATCGTGTTGGTCTGTCCTCCATTTAGTCCTCTGTATACACAGGGGCATCTTCTGGAGGAGCAGGGCCATCTGCTGCCCTTGGGGAGCTCTGGAAGCAGGAAGGTCAGGACAGGAAGCAGGGGCTGGGTGGACAAAGGATGGACAGACTGAGTCATGAGGCAATCCCCACAGCCCCAGATGAGTGCTTCCTTGGTGCTACACCAGCCCTCTAGGCCCTATACCCAAGTCCTTCCAGAGCCCAGAGGATGCTGCGAGTCTGGATCAGGGCTTGGCTAACTTTGAAAAGACAGGGGTCGTGCTTCCTGCAGTTGTGAGATACTTTGCCACTTTATTAACCCCTGTTTTACTGGGCCAGGCATGGTGGCTCATGCCGGTAATCCTAGCCCTCTGGGAGGCCGAGACGGGTGGATCGCCTGAGCTCAGGAGTTTGAGAGCAGCCTGGGCAAGAGTGAGACCCCATCTCTACTAAAACTAGAAAAATTAGCCAGTGTTGTGGCAGTCGCCTGTGGTCCCAGCTACTCTGGAGACTGAGGCAAGTGGATAACTTGAGCCCAAGAGTTTGTGGTTACTGTGAGCTATGATGATGCCACAGCACTCTACCCAGAGTGACAGTGGGACTCTGTCTCCAAAAAAAAAAAAAAAAAAAATCCCCATTTTACAGATGGGGAAACACATGCCCAGAGAGTATTAAATACCTTGATGAAGTTCACAGGATAGGACTAGAGCCCAGGCCAGCCCTGCCCTGTCACTGAAAGTCAAAGGTGACAGGCAGCCTGGCTTCTCACCAAAGTGTAGACCTTGCTCCCTGCAGCAAGTTCCTGTTTTCACAGTATCAGTCTCACTCCCAGGGAGCAGGGAGGTCTTCCCAGTGCCCCACTCCTGCCCCCACTCCTGCCCGGGCAGGCCTTTGGCCTCGAGCAACATCACAGAGCAGCTGACCGGGTGCCTGGTCTTCAGGCCTCACTGAGAACGTGAAACTGCAGCTCTGGGGACTCGCTCTGGTGACCCCAGCGTGGCAGCCGCTCTTTCGGCTCTTTAATAATTTAGAGAATGTTCACTATTCAGCAGGCAGCTTCATCTCTGGGTTCAGCAACACAATGCCCTGGGGATTGCTTCCAGTGCAGAGTGAAATTCCACTTGTCACAGCCACTGGGGGAGCCTGTTCCTGAAAAGGGCTCTGGTCTTTGGGTGTTTGCAAGCACCTAGAAGATCAGAAAGCCGGCCGCCAGCACCCAGGAGCCGAGGTGGGGGCCTGGGAGTCTGCTGCAACCCAGCAGTTAGATGATGGGGCCCCCTAGCATGGCTCTTCCCCCTCTTGCCTGGTCAGGGGATGAGGGGCTGCACAGATTGGGGTGTGTGGCTCCATGTTGTTGCCCACTAGTTTGTTGTACCCCCAGCCTCCCTCATTGTCTGACCCTGGGAAAGACCCTTGCACCAGGCCCCAGAGGGGCCATGGGAATCTTTTCAAGGAGGCCTGCAGTTCCTAGAACTTGATAATTGCATTTTTCCCTCAAAAATTGCTCTTAAAAAAAACTTACACTTCCAAACATGATGCTAAGTGAAATAAGCCAGACACAAAAGAACAATGTTTAATTTTATTTATATGAAGTACATAGAATGAGCAAATCCATAGAGACAGGTAATAGAAAGGGAGTTGCTGGGGATGGGGTTGGGGTGGGGTGGAAAGTGAGCAGTTATTAATGAATACAGTTTCAGTGGGATTGGAGGGGGGTTGTGTATTTTTTTTTTTTGAGACAGTCTTACTTTGTCCTCCCCCGTAGAGTGCTGTTGTGTCACATCTTACAGCAACCTCAAACTCTTGGGCTCAAGCAATTCTCTTGCCTCAGCCTCCCGAGTAGCTGAAACTACCGGTGCCTGCCACAACGCCCAGCTATTTTTCAGAGACAGGGTCTCACTCTAGCTCACGCTGGTCTCGAACCTGTGAGCATAGGCAATCCACCCACCTTGGCCGCCCAGTGTGCTAGGATTATAAGCGTGAGCCACTGCGCCCAGTCGGTCAATTATATGTTATGCTTATTTTACTACAGTTTAAAAAGTGTACAAAGAATGAATGAATCCAAGAAAACTTAATGAATAAAGAAAATAAACCCTTCTTCAGCCCTCACCAAAACAAATTAACCTGTGAAATTCTTTTTTTTTTTTTTTGAGACAGAGCCTCAAGGTGTCACCCTGGGTAGAGTGCTGTGACATCACAGCTCACAGCAACCTCCAATTCCTGGGCTCAAGCGAGTCTCCTGCCTCCGCCTCCCAAGTAGCTGGGACTACAGGCGCCCACCACAACGCCTGGCCATTTTTTGGTTGCA
>CAUYRH010140655.1:0-14253 GCA_963574655.1 Perodicticus potto
TAATGAGAAAGTCTCTTGAATGTTATCGCAATCAGGTTGATGAAAATATCTCTGATTGTATCTGAAGCCCGTACACTGTACCCCATGACTGAATTATTGTACACAGATATGATTCAATAAAATAAATAAATAAATAAATAAATAAATAAATAAATAAAGAATAGTGCCCTCCATAATGTGGGTGCACTTCATTCAATCAGTTAAAGGCCTGAACAGGATGAAAAAAACACCCTCTTGAAGCAAGAGGAAATTCTCCAGCAGATTTCCCTCAGACAGGACGTGTACGTACCATCAGCTTTCCTGGGTCTTGGGCCTCTTAGCTGACACTGGAGACTTTTGCACTTTCTAGTTCCCATAATCACATGTGCCAATCCCCTATAATAAATCTTTCTCTTTTTCAACCCATAACCAAAGAACTACACCCAAAAGGTCAGTAGTATCAAGGTTAAGAAACTTTACTGTAAACAATG
Source organism: Perodicticus potto (assembly GCA_963574655.1). Taxonomy (NCBI): domain Eukaryota; kingdom Metazoa; phylum Chordata; class Mammalia; order Primates; family Lorisidae; genus Perodicticus; species Perodicticus potto. The sequence continues at coordinate 471 of CAUYRH010140655.1, forward strand.
ACTGATAGAAATAGAAGTATAAAGAAACCAGTTTTTTCTCTTGTACCTGATTTGGTGCAGTGCTCCTGAGAACACTTACTAATGAACCCCTTTTATATAAATCTTCATCTCAAGGCTGCTTCTGGGGAAAATAACCCAAAACAATATGTTCAAGTGGATACGTAAGGAGAACTACAGATTTTATGTACATAGCATGGAGTAGGTTACTTTATGTACATAGCATAACTAAATGACTGCCTATACTAACAGAACTCAGACAATAGGACAAACCTATAAGCAGGGATTCAGAGTATATTAAATTCAAACCAAGAAAGCATGGTGTGGCATTGGAAAAAAAAAAACTACTGAAAAATTAGGAACCTGAATTCTAGTTATACTTCTATGACTATAGAGGTATGAGATTTTTTTTTTTTTTTTTGAGGCATGAGATCTTAACTAAACCACAGTCATATGGAAAACTAGAAAACAAAAACTAAATAATCGCTAAGGTCTTTTTTCTAATATCCTATGATTCTTAGAGCAGTGGTTCTAAAACAAGGGCAACTCTGTCCCCTAAGGGATATTAGGGACATTTGGCAATGTTTGAAGATATTTTTGGCAATCATAGCTTGTTGCAAGTGCTATGAACTGGTCAGATCACATCTACTCAATATAACTGCAAACCAGAAACACCACAATTGAGAGAAAGAGAACAAATGAGATATATACATATATATATTTTTTCTCATCACTTTATCATAGACATGTATTCAAGGCAGTATGTAAATATGTTGAAATATGCATACACATATTTTTCTCACCACTTTGTCATATCATAGACATGCATTTAAGGCAGCATGCAAATACATGCTGAAATTATACACACATATACATACAAACATATATATATATACACACACACACACACACACATATATCTCATATTGGTTCTGTTTGTCTAGAGAACCCTAAAAAAGAAGGTTTCCTAGAGGAATTGATTGTAAGCTGAGACTCTTACAATATGTAGAAATTAAGCAGATGAAGTGAAGGAAGAGGGAAAGAATGTGGAAAGTATTGACGAAAGTGTTTTAGGCTATGGAAACAACACAAACATAGCCCAAAAGGCAAGACTGCATCTGAAGCACCCACAAGTTAATGAAACCAGGCACTGAGATTTTATCAGAGTCTATTATTCTATATCCTGAGAAAAGGAGAATTAAGAATTCCCAAAGAACATGAATTTACATATCATCAAATTACTTCTCTTTTTCTTAGAATAGATTATTTCAAGAGACTTCTGGCAGGTAATTAATCTCTCTTGGTTAACGTTAACTGTGCTAGTTAACTTGAGTAAGATTCAATTTGGAAGATTCCCAACCACTAACAGTCATTCACTTACACAAAAATCAGCTAAGATCTTTTCCCCACCACTTTCTCACAGACATATATGTGGGGCAATATATAAATACATGTTAAATAAATGGAAAAAAACTAAAACTTTTAAATGATTGGTGCAACTTGATATGATAGTAAGGTCGATAATGGATATCAATTGAACTGTTAACTATAAAACAAAATAATACAAAAATGTAATCTTCTCTGGACTCCATACATAACAGATACCCAATATACACTGGTTGATTTGGAAAGTATATTTAGCCTGGATTAATTTTAAGTTATTTATCATTTCTCATGTGTTTATTATTTTCTTTGAGTATTAACCTCTTTAAATGGACATGATTTTACTTATGTCCAATTGCCTTGTTGATAAGAAATGACATTTTACTTTATTTTTTTTCCTGTAAACTTGAACTTTACTTGTCTATATTGGTTTCCTCCTTATTACTTCCACCTATATGGCAGAATTATTTGGAATCTTAAATATAAACATCCAGCTCTTTTTTATAAGACACAACAGTTACCTCTCCTACCCCCACCCAAAAACCCCATAATTAATGGTTTCTGTAATTGTGACCATATCCTAGAGACAGTAAACAGAAAGGTTAATCTCAGATTAAATAAATTCCTCAACACCTTTAGCTCTAAGAACTTCTTTCTCTAGAAAACATTGATGTAATAGGTTAAATTGATGACAATCATTTTGCCATTTTGGTTAAAAATACAGATAATAAGTTACTTTTAGAACTTTTTAGCACCATCAAAAGGGGGGGGGAAAGACAGTGAAAGAATCTGTGTGAAAGAATCTGAGTGAAAGAATCTTTAAATTTTAGGTAACATTATGAATCTCATGAAACTTGCAGAAAATATTATGACAGTATAAAGAATATCAATAAATCTTTAAAACATAACACTGACATAAAACTACATTTCTTTCAAAACAGCTGTAACTACACTTGGAATGAAAACTCTGTTTATCATCATTTTCTTCCTAAGACAAAAAGATGATCAAACATTGTAACTTTAAGATAAATACATTAAGATGTCAGATTGTGTAAAAAATATACTTACAACACTTTCAAGTGACTCTGCAACAAAAATGGAAAACTTACTAGAGTGTGTGCAGAATGCACAAAGACAGGTATTTTATAACAATTTCTCTGTGTCTCTAGAAAACAGATCGCTATTTAGAAACTCTCAACTCCAGTCATCCAAATTCCAAACTGACATATTCTTGGGATGCAGATTCACATGATTATGATTATGACCTGAGATATTCTTTAATAACCCAGAGAGGGATTCTATAATACTTTTATCTTCCTTGTAGTATGAAATTTACCAACCAACCACAATATAAAACTCTGTCTAGCTTTCCTACTTTGAATGATAATGTCATATTTTCCATCCCAGCTAATATAATAATAAAAGAAACCACTCTGCCCCCCAAAAAGTCTCTCAGAAATGGAAAAAAAGCACTAGAGAAAGAATAATAAACTGTGTCAAATACTTAAAATGCTATCACTAGATCAAAAATTACATACCTAGAGACTTCAGTCATGCATTTATTTATTATCAAAGAGTACAGAGCATCCTTAAAGCTGCACTTACAATGACCTGTATATAATGTCTGGGTGATATCATAAAATAGGATTACAATTTAGCAATCTCATCAGTTAGGATAACTTGTCTGGCCAAAGATTCTATTAACAAGTGGAGATGGTTAAAATGAAATACAGCAAAAGATAGAATAAACAGTCTCAATCTGGTACTTTCCAGGAGAAAGATAGTAAATTCGGGCATCTGACGATAAGGATCTTCGGCAAACTTCTGCTTGGGGCAGGATGTTACACCAGCCACACCATAGCCTGGATAATGCCTCTGTCTTCAATCCACTTCCCTCTGCTTTGATTTCATGCTCCCCAAACAATTACCTTGCTTCTAAAATTCAATTTCATGCATGCCCTGACACAAAACAGAGGTGTCATGAAGGTAGACATAAATATTTCTGTCATTGGAAGGGACTATCTCCCTTTTATAAATAAGTAAATTGGTACTGAAGTTTGCACATCAGATTTTGGAAAGTTTTGTTAGCTGAACCAATTCCTGTAATTCATTAGCATCCTGATGAAATTAAAATTCAAGCTTGGAAAACTGTAGGCCCAGGTCCTATACTCTACAACTTCACTCAGATGAAGCAATCCCTGAGTAGTATTGGTCTCCCCAAGTTATTTCCACCCCCCTTCTCTAACAGCAACCAAGCTTATCTACTGTTTTACAGCAAACAGACTATCACACAGAGTCCTGAAAAGAATCGGCTTTAGAAAGGAACAGTTTGAGTGATTAAAGCAATGTTTTCCAACTACAGCCCAGAGATTAAAAGATGAACATTTTCCAATATCCTGACTTTAAGAATAAAATAAATATACCTAGTTCATTTTCCTCACTCCTGGGACATAGAAAATATCTAAGCAATAATATTAATAAGGAAAAAGTGATCAAGAAATTCCAAAGAATAAATTACATTTTAATGTGTGCACAGCTTAAAGATAAAACTACTCAGCCTAGGTATGTGTATAAATTTCCCTAGAGTCTACCTACCTACCTAATAATTCTATAAGGGATGCAACAAAATCACCCCCCAGGCTTTTTTAAAGATTCACAACCTAGGTACACATTATTGCTACTGTGACTATTAGTGATGGAAAAGTATTACCACCCCACAGATATGTTGGAGAAAAAAAAGGTCAAGAACTATTTTGTTTTATATACCCAGGCAAAAATCACAAGATTTTTAAAGAATTCTTTAAATCCTCTCAGATTTCAAGAAGGAAGCAGGAACAGAAATCCCTGGAACATTTATTATTTATTATCTACAAAGCAGAGGTAGAATGCTAGACACAATGAGCTGCTCTTGCCCTGTAGAACCATATACAAACTAAGCCAAGAAACCAGTGGCGTCATTCCAAACATTTTATTGTTTTGTTGTTTCTAAAACTTACTTTCTTCTGGACTAGGAAAGGGAAAATTTTTCCCCTTTGTTATTTCTCAAGCTTAGTTTTTTCTGGACTGGGAAAAGAAACAAACTTGACTGTGATCAAATCTGTCATAATATTACCATCACACTTCCAACCCTGTTAATCATTTATTCCCCTCACTTGCAAGAAAACAGATGTCATTTTTAAAATTCTGCAAGATAAAGGGCACATATGCTGTGTGCCCAGGTGTATGTACCCACATGCACGCAAACACACATAACATACACTCACACATATATACACAAACATAAAACAAATTCTACCACCTACTGTAATTTTCTTGACCTTTGATGCCATCATTTTCCTGTAAAAGTCTATCTTTAGACATCTTGAAGAGCAGATGCTACAAATCTCCTTGGTCTACCTTTCGCCCTTCCTTTCACCTTGCCCACACACTTCAAAAAATCAAAATGCCTTTAAAGAAAAAAAAAACATGTTTTCAGAAAAGGCTTTAGTATGCCAGAGAAGAAACTGTATTTCATCAACAATCTAGTTTTATCATTTTAAGAAAATACATCTGATCCCTTTCACCTTTCCTTCTTTTCTCTTCTACCTTAAAAGACAGAAAAAGATTAAGATATGTGACTATATTGGGTAGTATAAATATGAACACACACGCACAGAGAGAAGGACATCAATACAGAAAATTGAACATGTTTTTTCTTTGACCTTCCCAGATAATCTTCTACAGTACGTGGATGTCTATTGTCCTTTTTTGTTCATTAAGACAAAATCATATTTAAAACATCAACCTTATCACTACCATCTTTTAAAGCCAGAAAAACCCAAACACACAAGTAACCCAGACAAAACTGATGTGCAAGTGGGCTGTTCTTAAAACAATCACAGAACATCCCTAGGTTAATGATTACCTGACTGAATATGTAAATATATGTGTTTCATATTTTTGATCAAATAGTTAAAGGAAAATGATCTCCTTAAATGTATCTTATATTGAAAAAACCTAAATAGTTCATTAACACATTATTAACACAAGCATTTCAAGTAAAGTAGGAGATTAAATGACAAGAATTAACATATTAAACAGTAATACAGAAGGAAAGACCAGGAACAGATTTTCTTATCTATTTGCTTATTCACTGCATGAAACCCATCAGAATATATTTTGATATGTTCACTAAAATATAAGATCTATGAGGGAAGATTTATTAGGTCTATTTTGTTGAGTGCTATATCCCCAGCACCTGTAATGAATGGCACAAGGTAGCTATCTAATAAATATTTATTAAGTAAATATCCCTATTTTAGCTAGGCATTTACACTACAGGACAGTTAAGGTCTTTGGGGGGCACAAGAGTGAATTTTCACTATCATAAACCAGTCTAGTTTTCAGATGTTTTGCAATTAGAAATGCAAAAATTTAACAGGAGCTTAGCAAATAGCAGGAAGAGGGGTGAAAGAAAAGGAGGGCAGGAAGGAGTGGGTCAAGAAGAAGGAAGGACAATAAGAATTTTGTGTATATCCCCCAGAAGGAAATCTGAATTATGATATGATGACTTATATAAACAGAAAAGTATCTAGTACCAGGAAGCCTATAGGTTCACTGTACAACTGCACCCTTACCTTCTTATTTTTCCATCCTTAACTGTTCTCCATAAACTTTTCTTTCTTTTAAAGGCCTCTCTGGCTATCAATCTATTCTTCACATGGTTCCTTTTTCATTATGCTTTTAGAAAGCATTACTCAGCAATCCTCTCCACCTTCCTTATCTCCAGACTTATTGTCTGTTCCTCCTAGATAAGGAGAGGAAAAGGAAATTGATCTTAGTAATGAGATATATATGTGGCTAGGTTTGCTGCTCATATAACCCGTTCCCTGAATCCCTTTCTTAAATTGTATTAGGAAAGGTCTCCAAAATTCTCATTCTATTCCACCAGGAGTAGAAGTATCACCTAACCACACTTCTACTAGTCTTCTTTCATATAGACGTCTTACGAATCCTATTTAGGCCAGTAAATAATAACTATGATATTTGTTTATTTACATCTCTTAAACTCTAAAAGTTATTTACATCTCATAAGAAATTTTCAAAGCTGGCACAATCTAAGTATCCTTCCTGTTTTACATGGGAATCAAATGTAACTCATTCCCTGCAAAAAATTTATTTTATTTATTTATTTTTTTTGCAGTTTTTGGCCGGGGCTGGGTTTGAACCCACCACCTCTGGCATATAGGGCCGGTGCCCTACTCCTTTGAGCCACAGGTGCTGCCCACCTGCAAAAAATTTAATTTTGTGAAGTAAATTAATGAAATTTTATGCTTGGTAATGACAGATACAAATATTAAGTTGCTAATATGTAACGATAAAGTAAAGTTTAATGACTACTTCAGTGACCTACTAAATTTAGCAATAATTATGTATTCTAAACACTGCTTAGAATTTAAAAAATTTTTTCTATACCTTGATAGTATGAGGTAAAGAGATGTGAGTCTATTGTATTTCTCTTCTCTATGCTTAAGAAATGTATCACTAGATTTTAAAAGTAAAATATAGTAATAATGTATAATATAGCATTATCTCTCTCAGTAAGATTGGCCTTTGACTATCACTTTACTGGGCCATAAATCCTAACTCAATGTGTTCATTCATTTTTTTGTTTGTTTATTTACTGTTATATCCCTAACACCCAAAAGACTGCCTATCAGTAAATGAATGAATGAACAAATATTGACTAGGTACTTCCTACTGGCCAGATATTGGTCTAGACGTAGGAGAGTAAATAAAAAATGACTCCACTTTAATGGAAATTGCAGTGTAGAAAGAGCACATTGAACAAAAATTATGCAAGTTAACTATTCAACTGTAATCGTGAAATAAAAGCTATAAGGGAAAAATCATAAAGTATATAAAAAATAGCATCTAATATGCATGAAAAGTCAAAGACTTTTCTGATAGACACATAAGCTAGAACCTAAGGAAAGAATAAATTTAGCAAAGGGAAGAGTGAAGAGGGAGAAAGTATCCCACATAGATGAAATAGCAGGTGTGCCAAACCTGAAGAAACTACGTGTGTATCGTCTTCTAAGAACTGAAAACTGGTTAGTGAGTAAGTCTTAAGAGAAGAGTTCAAAACAAGGCTGGAATAAAAGGTAGAGCTCAGATTATGACAGGGGTATTGTAAATGTTTTAAACTTCTTATGTACCTGATTCCTTAACATTCCCATCTGCCCAGGCAACCAGGTGCACTAGTATGAGAAGGCTGGTCCCTGCCACAAGTTCCCCTTTTTGCCATACAGCTGTGACCTAGTGAAATCCCTTCATGCCTGTGTACTCCACTCTGACTCCAATAAAGGCACCTGCCCTGGTTCTCTCCTCGCCCTCTCTGCCACTGCTGCCCATCTGCTTGGTAGAGACCACTCCCTGGGCACAAGGCCCCCTGCATAGCATGCTGTGCCTCCCTCTTCTAGGACCTATGAATATAAAAAAATCCATTTTCTTTTTTCTTTCTTTTTTCATTAAATCATAGCTGTGTACATTAATGCAATCATGGGATACAATGTGCTAGTTTTATAAACAATTTGAAATATTTTCATCAAACTGGTTACATAGCCTTCACGGCATTTTCTTAGTTATTGTGTTAAGATATTTATATTCTACACTTAGTAAATTTCACATGTACCCTTGTAAGATGCACCATAGGTGTGGTCCCACCAATTATCATCCCTCCACCCATCCTCCCCGCTCCCCTCCTCTCCCTCTCGCCTTTCCTCTTCTTCTTGGGCTATAATTGGATTACAGCTTTCATACAGTTCTCCATGGTATTTTTCCATGTCTGCATCTGACTGATCATCCAAAAAAAAAATTGTTTTAAGTAACATAATTAATTATTCCTTACAACACAAACAACAGGCTTAAGGGGATCAGGATATGCCACCTCAAAATATGCCACTGTGACATAAGAATTATTTTGAGCTGAAGGCAATTGAGAATCAATAGATGTAGGAAGAGCTTTCTGCACTTTCTTTATCATGCTAAAAGCAGGGCATAAATTACCCTTTGTAGAGGTGTTCCTTCCAGCTCCCAGACCAGAAAGAGGAGTGATCTTATCATCAAAGATGGAAAGTCGATATAGAGATAGGTTTGCATAAACAGATCTAACTAAAATAACCTCTATTTTCCATTAGTTCCTCCATAGCTTTCCTACTTACTTCCCCATAATTTATCATCCCTTGAAGCCCAAACCTCCTTTCTTTTCCTAAAAAGGTAAATAAAATTCTGAGTCTAATTATTTTTGAGTTTCACTTATCTGTGAACTTTCCTGCATGCAAATATTAATTAAAATCGGGTGCCTTTTCTCCTGTTAATCTATCATTTGTTATTTTAATTCATCAGGCCCGCATTTACTGGACATAAGAGAGAAGAGGAAACATTTTTTCCTCCCCCGACAAGGGCCTTGTAGATTGTATTAAGAAGTTTGGACTTCATACCAAGAGCAATGAGGACTAAGGTATGACAATTAGATTTTTTTTTTATTAAATCATAGCTGTGTACATTGATGCAATCATGGGGTACAATGTGCTGGTTTTATATACAATTTGATTTATTTTTTTTTATTAAATCATAGCTGCATACATTCGTGCAATCAAGGGGTACAGTGTGCTGGTTTCATATACAATCTGAAATGTTTTCATCAAACTGTTTAACATAGCCTTCATGGCATTTTCTTAGTTATTGTATGAAGACATTTGTATTCTGCATTTAGTAAGTTTTGCCTGTATCCTTCTAAGATGTACCGTAGGTGTGGCCCTACTAATTACCCTCCCTCCACCCCAACCTTGCCCCTCCCCTCTCCCCCTTGCCCCTTTCCCCATATTCTTGTGCTATAGTTGGGTTATAGGCTTCATATGAAACCTTTAAATTAGCTTCATAGTAAGGCTGAGTACTTTGGATACTTTTTCTTCCATTCTTGAGATCCTTTGCTAAGAAGAATATGTTCCAGCTCCATCCATATAAACATGAAAGAGGTAAAGTCTGCTAGGCAGAGAATGGACTAGAAGAGGACAAGGAGGGAGAAAGACAAATTATAGGATGAGTAGAGTACTGCAGGTGGGAAATGAGACTGCCTTTGAGGAAAGAAGTCACAATGAAGTTGGAGAAGTAGGTAGGGAGAACACCTCTACAAAGGGTAATTTATGCCCTGTTTTTAGCAAGATAAAGGAAGTGCAGAAAGCTCGTCCTACATCTCCATCTATTTAGGATGCCTATTTCTGAGTAGGGTGACTGAGTATGGGAGATGAGACAGAGAAGAGTTCCAAGCTATGATATTGATATAATAAGAAATACACCATGGGTGCAGTGGCTTGTGCCTATAATCCTAGCACTTTGGGAGGCTAAGATGAGAGTATCACATGAGGCCAGGAGTTTGAGATCAGCCTGGGCAACATTGAGAAAACCCATCTCTAAAAAAAATTAGCCAGGCATGGTGGCAGTGAGCTACAATCACACCATTGTACTTCACCCTTTGCAACAGTGAGACGCTTTCTCTAAAAAAAGCTTTAAAAACAAATAAAATATTTATTTAGTCTTTGTCTCTGGTTCCTGACACAGAGTTTCTAAAAGCCATGAAATTGCCTATGCAATAACAGCATCTTTTCTAATGTTTGGTTTTTGTCCCTGGCTCCTGAAATAGCTCTGGAGATATAAAGGTAAAAGTAGCATCTTCTGTTATTTATAATAAGCACCTTTCAACCCCACCTGAACTTATGCTAATGAGGTGACTTTTAGATAGCTCCTAAGGATGGAAGGCTGGTTCCCAGGGGAACCAACCATGTGATTAGAGAGTCAAAACTTTTGGACCTACTTCCCAACTGTTGGGAGGGGAGAGGGCTTAGAGGTTGAACACAATCACCAATGGTCAATGATTTAATCAATTATTTTATACCTATATAATTATGACTTCATAAAAACCCTAACTTAAAGGGTTCAGAGAGCTTTAAGGAGCTTGGAAGGTGGCACATCCTCAGGGAACATGGAAGTTCCTGCCCACCCAAAACTTGCCCTATGCGACTCTTACATTTGGCTGTCCCTGAGTTGTATCCTTTATGATAAACCAGTAAATGTAAACAGAGTGTTTCCTTGTGTGCTAGCAAACTATTGAACCTGAGGAGGGGTCATGAGAAGCTCCAATTTGTAGCCAAATCAGATGGAAGTTGTGGGTAACCTGGGGACCCACCACTTATGAATGGCATATGAAGTGGGGGGCAATCTGAAACTTAGCCTTTAACTCAGGGTCTGTGTTAATTCCAGGTAGACAGTGTAAAATCTGAGCTAAATTGTAGGACACCCAGTTGGTGTCCACTGAGAACCAGAGAACTGCTTGGCGGGGAAAACCCACACATTTGGTGTCACAGACTAGTGAAAACAGAGAAGCAGAGTTTTTCCATTTACAAGGCAATTGCTAGGTTTCTAGGATGACCAACCTTTTATTCAGATGCAAGAAAGAGAAGGCTTTTCTGGGAAATCAAATTTGGTTTAGAACATGTTCAAGAAAAGATGTCCATATTACCTATGTGATAGTGGAACTCACAGCAAGATTTGGGTAGAGATATAAATTTAACAACTTTTATCCAGTAGATCACTCAGTAGATAGTATTTGAAGTCATGGGAATAGACGAAGTTGTCCAGAGAGACAGCATAAAGTGAGAAGATGACCTAGGACATAATCCTAAAGAACTACCAAATTTTAAAGGTCATGTGCATAGGTCATGTGCAAAGAAGAAAAGAACAGTCTAGAAGGGTGATAAGAAAACAAGCAGAGCTTAAGCACAGAAAAGCTAAGGGCAGAGATGGTTTGAAGCATGGTGTCTGGCGGGGGGGAGATCAATTGATAAGAAAGTTGATGAGAGGAGAGGGGCAGAGCAGGATGGCTGATTGGAAGCAGCTTCCGAAAAAGGCTCCTGTCCAAAAGGGAAGATAACCTCCAGAAACTGCGCAATTAAGCTGAATACTAGGAGCCCAGCCGAGAAAGAGAAGTGATTTCAGCAGGTCACCTCTGCTGAGACAGGCTGCAACTCCAAGAAAGCAAGCAAGCTTTAGGTACAAAATTCATCTGAAAGGAAAAGTGTCTGTCCCCTCCCCAAGAAAGCTTTGAGTTTCTTGCTTTTCTGTTTCCTTTCTTTTTTGTCTCCTCTTTTGCTCCTGCAGGTTTTCTACAGACAAGTGGTAAACTGTGGACCTCTTGTCTCACCGCATGGAAGAGTGCTGTGGGAAGTGGGGTGTGCTTCCCCTGAGCACCCCGGTGTGACTCTGAAAACTCTATTGCTAGGCAAAAACTGAACTTAAGTTTTCCCCACCATTCTCAACTTACAGTACTCCCTTCCCACCTTACCTGACGAACCAGAAGCCTAACCCCCGCTGAGACTGAGGGAGGAGGTCCCTGAGCAGCGCCCACACCCCCGCCTGCTGGTACAAGCGCCCCACTTGGAAAAGAATCTGAGGGGTGCTGCAGCAAGCCTCCCTCCCTCCGCAGGTTCGCCCCTGGCCAGTAAATCCCCTGGCGACCATGTGGCCCTGCATCCTGAGCCCGCAGGGCTTTCGCAGGTCTGCCTTCTGCCAGGAACTCTGCCTGCAACTGCCAGGCCTCTGCAGGTCTGCCCTGGGCCAGGAACTCCCCCGGCGACTGTGCAGGCCTCCGCCTGACACCACCTGGCATCCACAGGGCCCTTGCAGGCCAGACCCTGGTCAATAAATCCCCTGGCGACCGCACGGCCCTGCGCCCGAGCCTGCAGGGCTTCCGCAGGTCTGCCTTCTGCCAGTAACTCCGCCTGCAACCGCCAGGCCTCTGCAGGCCCACACCGGGCAAAGAACTCCCCCTGCAACCACTTGGCCCTGCACCCCGTGCTTGCTGGGCATCCGCAGGCCCGCTGTCTGCTAGAGATTCTGCCAGCGACCACCAGGCCTCTGAAGGTCCGCCCCTGGCCAGGAACTCCCCTGGCGACCGCACAGGACTCCTCCTGGCACCCGTAGGGCTCCCGCAGGCCCGCCCCTGGCCAGTAAATCCACTGGCGGCCAGCCACCCAAGCCTGCAGGGCTTCCGCAGGTCTGCCTTCTGCCAGGGACTCTGCCCACAACCACCAGGCTCCCGCAGGTCCACCCCAGCCAGGGAGAGTCCCACCCACCACGCGGGCCTCTGCCTGGACCCACAGGGCCTCTGTAGGCCAGTCTTCTGCCAGGGACTCTGCCGGCAACCGCCAGGCCTCTGCAGGCCTGCCCCCAGCCAGGAACTCCCCCAGCGACTGCCTGGCCCTGCATCCCGCACTTGTTGGGCTTCTGTAGGTCTGCCTTCGGCCAGGGACTTCGCCCATGACTGCTGGGCCCCAGGCCAGGGACACTCCTGGTGACTGTGGGGGCCTCCGCCGGGCACCCACAGGGCCTCCATAGGCCAGCCTTCTGCCAGGGACTCCACCAGCGACCTCCAGGCCCCTCTGCAGGCCCAATGCTGGCCAAAACCTTTCCGGACAATTGCATGGCCCTGCGCCCACCACTTGAAGGGCCCCCACAGTCCCGCCTTCTATCAGGGACTCCACTAGCAACTGCCGGGATCCTGCAAGCCCGCCCCTGGCCAGAGATTCCTTTGGTGACTGTGTGGGCCTGCGTCTTGCACCCACAGGGCCTCTGCAGGCCCGCCCCCAACAAGGAATTCCCCTGGCAACCACGCAGACCTGTGCCCCACACTTGCCGGCCCCGCAGTCCCGCCTTCTGCCAGGAACCCCACTGGTGACCACCAGGCCCCTCCAAGCCCACCCCTGGCCAGGAATTCCCCCAGCAACCATGTGCCCCCGTGCCCCAAGCCTGCAGGGCCTCAGCAAGCTGGCCCTCTGCCAGGGACTCCGCTGGTGACTGTCAGGCCTCTGTAGGCCCACCCTCAGCCAGGAACTCCCCCCATGATCACATGGCCCCGCTCCTGGCACTCCCAGAACTGTGTGCACCATCCCCCACCCTGCTGCTGGATCCAGGGGTGCCACATTCCGGGGCTGCTCCTGCAGCCAGAACTCCCTGGCTGGGGCAGTCCCAGAAAATCTACACAGAGTCACTCACTACAAAGTTCCAGCAACAATAGAGTGGTCCCACCAGGGTCTAATCTTCGAGAGACACCTTCCCAACTCTGAGGACAGCCAGACGCAACCGTGAATAACAATCATGGGGCAGAATCAACAGAAAAACTCTTGCAATATGAATAATCAGAGTAGACCAACTCCTCCAAGGAACAACAAGGCAGACACAGCACAAGATCTCCTGCATAGGCAAATGGATGAGATGTCTGAAATCGAATTCAGAATCTGGATTGCAAATAAGATCAGCGGAATGGAGGAAAAGATGGAATTAGAATTTCAAGCAGTAATTCAAAAGA
>CAUYRH010140656.1:0-17206 GCA_963574655.1 Perodicticus potto
GGATAGTACAGGAAAGAGAAACTACAAGCACAAAGCCACAGAGGGAGGAAAAAACTAGTTGTGCATGGACAAGGTGTAATGTGGGGCAGCACACAAGCCTGTTTAACTATTCTAAAGGTTCTGAGGACAATAACCTTAGAAGTTGGTGAAACACAGTGCTAAGCCAGGTAAGGGACCCTAACCTGGGGCCACAATGGAGAAAGAAATAAAGCAGTCAGGGTCGGACTTCTCTACATGCTCACCACCTCACTCCATTCTTTATGTTTTCAGGGAACTTTATTACAACCCCTTGCCCAAACTCACACCCCAAATACAGTAAGAAGAGGGTGTGGTTAAGACACTTTCTCTTTAGGCTCACACAAGAAGCCCCTTTTTGTGCGCCAAGAAGCCCAGAGCCACTGGTGAAAAGATGCTGGTCAATCCAATCAGCTTCGGCTGGCCTGGCACAGAGGGCAGATGCCTCTCCAAGAAGGTTGTAGTGATAGGGCGCACAGGGACATCCACCGACTCTGGTTCTGGCTGCCAGATTTCATCCTCTGGAATCTTCCCCACAGCATGCAGGATCTCTTGGGCTGCTCTCTCCCCAGCCTCCACAGCTCCCTCCATGTAGCCACTCCAGCGTGTGGCAGTCTCAGTGCCTGCAAAATAAATCCCTCTTACTGACTGGCGTGGTACCCTTCCATATTGAGTCATGATCTGGGGGGAAGTAGGTGGTGTAGCAGCCCCCAGAGTACAGCTCCTCACACCAGTTCTTCTCTTCATAAGGTGATGGTTTCAAAGCTTCTTGGGATCCTAGAACTTTTGCATAGAGCTCACAAAGTTTCTTCATCCTTTCTTCTTTGGTAAGACGTGCCAGCTTTCTAGCTTTGTGGGCAAGGATAAATCCCATTATTGCAGCATAGCTGCCATCAGGTTTGGTATCATCTAATGTGTAAGAAATTGGAGCTTCTCCCCTTCAATAATCATGGTTCCACAGTAATCCTTTTACCTCCAGAAAGGCTCATTGTAGTAAACTATACACTTGATAACTGAACCCAGAGGCACACGAGTGATCAGCTGGTTCCTCATCCTTGGCAGAGGGGGATTGAAGTGAATCTTCATTCCCAGAGTAGGAGGAACAGCACAAATCACATATTTAGACTCGTATGTCTCATGGTTTAGGGTCTTCGCAAGGACATTTTCTCCTATCTAGTCAATGTAGGTCACAGGCCTCTCCAGCTTGACTCTGTCCCTAAGAAGGTCCATTATCCGCTCGCTCACTTGACCAGATCCACCCACAGATTTCTTCTCCTCTCTGGTCACCTTCCCTGCTGTAGTTTGCTTCTGCATTCTGTTGCTGCGCAGCTGGACCAGGTGACCCTCCATCACTTACTTTACTGAAATTTCACCTTTTCAGTGAGGTATTCCCTGGGCATCTATCTCATAGTGCAACTTTCTCTTAACCCTTAATATCACTCTTGTATGGTTTGTTTTTCTTTTTTTCTTTACTTCATGTCTGAGATCCTATATACCCTTAATTAGTCATGCCAGGATTATACTAGTATCTATATTGCAGAGATATTTTAAAAAACTAACTTGTATACGTGTGTCTGCATAAATCTATATACATAAAGAACATTCAATGAATATTAGCTACAGATAGCCAACAAGCCTTATGACTGCAGTATGAGAAAGTAATGAACCTTTGAGACTCCTTTTGTCTGGATTAAAAGCAGGCCTCATCTTAACAATGAAATCTGGCCAAATGACCACCTTGACCCACATTTAAATATAGACTCTGAAAACAAGGAAAATGTACCAAGGGAAATAAAGAATATTTGTCTTATACAACTTTCCAACTATATATTGCGAAAGAGGACTCGCCAATAGGAGTTTCCAAGGATATAGTAATAACATGTTCTAACTACAGATCTTGACAGATGAATACACATTAAGTTCTGACAGTATCATATCATGAATAGCCATTTGAGATGTTGTCTCCAAGGGAAGGCACAAATACTCCACAGGCACCTATTCCGCCATGTTTTGGTTTTTGCATCATTGTCACCCAACCGCATGAGAGATTTCAGGCATCTCGGACCCCTTCATAAGTTCTCTTGCTTCCTCCCACTGTTTTTTTCCAAAATCAGTGTTTCTTACTTGTGTCAACTTCTTTTTATATCCACTGTTCTAGTTTATACCTAAGCATTTCTCAGCTGAACGACTGTAATAGCATCCTAGCTAGCCTCTCTATCAACTTTAATCTAACTTTCAAACTACTGCAAGTTATTCAGATTGTAATATACACTGAGATTAACTGTATTTCATACATTGTTTTAGGCATGCCACCTTTATCACTCATTTAATTCTTCTTACATTTTGGGCATTAGGAATGATAATAATTCATGTTTCATATGCAGAGAAAGTTCAGAGAGGTTAAATGGCTAGCTTCAGGTCTCTCAGCTAAGGAGTGGCGAAATTAAGTCTCTTTATTTTATACCACCTCATACCTGCCTCTCATATGTCTTCCTGAAACACTTCCTAAACCCTTTGCAAAATATGCAGTGTAATGTTTTTATAAATATATACATTGTGTAATGATCAAATCAGGTTAGTTAGCTTATCTATTACCTCAAACACTTCTTTCTTTTCTTTTTTTTTGACAGAGCCTCAAGCTGTCACCCTGGATAGAGTGCCATGGCATCACAGCTCACAGCAACCTTCAATTCCTGGGCTCAAGCGAGTCTCTTGCCTCTGCCTCCCAAGTAGCTGGGACTATAGGCGCCCGCCACAACGCCCGGCCATTTTTTGGTTGCAGCCGTCAGTGTTGTTTGGTGGGCCCAGGCTGGATTCGAACCCACCAGCTCAGGTGTACGTGACTGGCGCCTTAGCCCCTTGAGCCACAGGCACCGAGCCTCAAACACTTATTTCTTTGTGGCAAGGACATTCAAAATTCTCTTTGCTAGTTATTTTGGAATATACAATACAGTATTCACTATCGTGCTCCTGCTTTACAATTGAATCTATAAATCACTTTAGTGGATATTTTAACATTACTGATTCTTCTAATCTGTGAGCCTATATATCTTTCCATTTATTTCTTTCCTCTTCAATTTTTAACAATATTTGCAATTTTCTTTGTAGAGATCTTTCACATCTTTGATAAATTTATTCCTAGGTATTTTGCAGAAGCTTTTTAGTTTGATCAGATCCCAGTAATATATTTTTGGTGTTGCTTCAGTTGTCCAGGAGGTCCTCCTCATAAAGTATTCTCCCAATTTCTTCAAGTGTTTCCCCTGCACTCTCTCCAAGAACGTTTATAGTTTAATGTTTTAAGTTTCAATCTTTTATCCAGTGAGAGTCAATTTTTGTTAATGGTGAAAGGTGTGGGTCCAATTTCAGTCTTCCACAAGTCACCAGCCAATTCTCCCAGCACCATTTGTTAAATAGGGAATCTTTCCCCCAATTTACAGAAATGCTACTGATTTTTTATGTTAATTTTGTATCCTACAACTTTTCTGAATTTGTTTATTAGTTATAACCATTTTAGTTGAGTCTTTAGGTTTTTTTTTTTTTTTTTTCTTTTATTATTAGAAGACCATGTTGTCTACAAATTAGGGGCAGTTTGTCTTACTTCTTTCAAATTTGGATGCCCTTTTGGGTAGGGCTTCCAGTATTATGTTGAATAAAACTGATAAAAGGGGGCATCTTTGTATTATTCTGAATATTAGTGAAAAAACTATCAATTTTACCTCCTTCAGTATGATGTTTGATGTGGGTTCACCATGTATGGCCTTTATTGTGTTGAGGTACACTCCTTCTATACCTAATTCATTGAGAATCATAAAGGATGTTGACATTAATCTAATGGTTTTTCTGCATCTATTAAAATGATCATATGAATATTGTCCTGGATTCTGTTGATGCCATGTATTATTGATTTGCTTATGTTGATTAATTTTTACATCCCCAGAATGAACCCACTTATCATGTAAATAATCTTTTTAACATGTTGTTTAATTTGATTTGCCAATATATTTTGGAGATTTTTGCGTTTATATTCATCAAGGTTTTTGGCCAGTAGTTCTATTTTTTTGTTGTTGTTTTCTTGTCTCATTTTTTATTAGGGTTATTCTGGTTTCTTAGAATTAGTCTGAAAGAATTCCCCCTTCAATTTTTTTTAGTAGTTTGCAAAGAATTGGTATTAGTTCTTTCAATGTTTGGTAGAATTCAGCAGTGAATCCATAAGGTCTTGGGATTTTCTTTGATGGGAGATCTTTATTACTCACTTGGTTTTATTACTTGTTATTGGCCTATTCACATACTCTATTTCTTCATAACTGAATCTTGGTAAATTTTAGGTGTCCAGGAATTTCTTCTAGGGTTTCCAATTTGTTGAAATATAGTTGTTTATAATAGTCTCTTTCGATCCTTTGTATTTCTGTGGTATCCACTGTAATATCTTATTTTCATCTCCTTTTTATTATTATATTCTGTCTTTCTTTTCTTAGTCTAGCTCAAGGTTTGTTTGTTTTTTTTTTTTGAGACAGAGCCTCAAGCTGTCACCCTGGGTAGAGTGCCATGACGTCTCAGCTCACAGCAACCTCCATTCCTGGGCTCAAGCGAGTCTCTTGCCTCCGCCTCCCAAGTAGCTGGGACTACAGGCGCCAGCCACAACGCCCGGCCATTTTTTTTTTTTTTTTTTTTTTTTGGTTGCAGCCGTTGTTGCTGTTTGGCGGGTCCAGGCTGGATTCGAACCAGGCAGCTCAGGTGTACGTGGCTGGTGCCTTAGCCCGTTGAGCCACAGGCGCCGAGCCTAGCTCAAGGTTTGTTAATTTTGTTTATATTTGGAGAAAATCAACTCTTTTTTCTTCTCTGATTGTATTTTCAAATGCCTGTCTTCCAGTTCATAGATTATTTCCTCCACTTGGTCAATTGTGCATTTTGATGACTTTTATTGCATGTTTCATTTTATTTTTCAGTTCTAGGAGTTCTGTGGTTTTTTTTAAAAATTATTTCAATCTCTATTGTTTCTCTCATTTAATTAAATTATTTTTGTGTATTAGCTTGAAGTTACTTAAAACAGTTATTTTGAGTTCTTTATCACATGCTTCATATGTTTTCATCTTTTAAGGGTTAATCACTGACTGGCACTTTATGTTGCCCATTTAATGATGTAATGTTTCCATAATTGTTCTTGATCTTTGTGGCCATATGTCAATGTTTGTGAGTTGAAGTAGATACTTATTACAATCTTTACAGATTTGACTCTGTCTGGGAATGGTATTCAACAGTAAGCCTATCTAGAGAGTCTGAGCCAGTCAGTCATCTGGTGTGATCCCTAAGCCCTTTGATACTATACCCATTATAGCACTAGGAGGAAGCCTAAGTCTAGGACTGTTGTGGCTGGCAGGAATCCCATGGTTGCTGAGGCTGGTGGAGCCCTGGAGTGCCACTGAAACCTACCTGCCACTAATGTTTGTCTCAAATACAAATCTACAATAGTTGGTTGGTAAAGATGCAGACCAGAGGATTGAGTTTGTTTTTCAGGAGCTACAGGTGCCATCTTGGTGCCAAGCAGGTGAATAGACTCAGTTTGCAGGTATTGGCCTGAATCCAGGGGCTGTGAGGGTTGCCCAGTGCCTCGTTTTACTGTGGCAGCCCCCATATTAGGGACCAAAAAAAATTCCTGTGCTCAGTTTCTCTCTTCCCCTCAAGCAGACAGTATCTCATCATGCTATATAGACTGGAGGTTGGAGAAAGGGTGACATAGATAATATAAAATTATCCTTCCTACTTTCTTCAATGATCCTTTTTTATTCTTATGCTATAAGCAGCTGTTGTGATCTCTCACCTGGTTTCCTTACATCTTGTGAATGTATTTTTGTGCATAGTTTTTCAAATTGATGTTTCCATTGGGGCATGATTGCTGAGGGTTTCTGTTCTACCATCTTGCTCTGCCCTTTTTTCATATCCCTGTTTTCTAATCTCTATCTCATGTTTAAACTCCCTTGATAATTCATGCTCAAGGTTTATTTATTCACTCAAAAACCATTCACTGAGTCATATTGGGCTTTACACATATTCCTTGCATTCCAGGGAACATATTGACTGGAAGAGACAACTCCCTTCCTCAAATTCCAAGGAATTAAATGCCCCTACAGTCTTCACATGCTTCTCCTCTTCCTGACGTACATGTTACTTCTCTGCCAATCAAAAATCCTATAATTTTTCAGGCTCAGGTTAAGTGGCAGTTTCTTCATGAAACTTTCTCCAGTGATTCTTGAGTCATATTCATGGCATTTTCTTCTATGTTCTTTGAACACGAAGCTTGTATTTCTAATACAGTAATTTTTTATTCTGTCTTCTATGCACATGGTTAGTGAGGATATTCTCAGAAACTTCACTCTATCCTTTTCTGTGATTTTTTTTGAGACAATGTCTCACTCTGCTACCCTACGTAGAGTGCCATGGTGTCATAGCTCACAGCAACCTCAGATTCTTGGGCTCAAGTGATCCTCTTGCCTCAGTCACCCAAGTAGCTGGGACTATAGGTATCTGCCATGATGATTGGTTAGTATTTCTATTTTTAGTAGAGATGGGATCTTGCTCCTGCTCAGACTGGTTTCAAACTCCTGAGCTCAGGTGATCCACCCACTCCGGCCTTCCGGAGTACTAGGATTATTTGCGCGAGCCACCTCACCTGGCCTTTCTGTGAATTTTTTGAAAGGTCTGCATGTGTCTGAGTCAACCCTCCTTTTCTTACCATATTCCCTCCTACTGTGGCACAAGTAATGGGAGAAACCATGAGAAATAGGAATGCTATGTTAGAACATGCGAGTCTACCCCTTTTCCTCCCTTCAAAATCCATAGAAGTCAGATATGAAGGAACTTGGTGATCCGATTAAAGTAAATAACTAAGGAGAAACTCTCAAGCAATAAAACAAACCAGTTGCCTTCCTTAGATAGGATAAGAATTCTTTCCCTACATGTTTGGCAAACTTTTACTCATATATTAGAACCATTCCCAAATAGACTCCACTGTGAAAGACTTGCTAATCTCTCTAGTTGTGGTCATAAATACCTCTAGGATGCCCCGTGCCCTTTATATACCAGGCATTTTGCAAAGCAGACATGAAAAGACATGACCTTTGTTCTAACATTCCAGAAGGGAAGATAAAGAGATGAACATAAAATACCAACATTACAATGAGATGCTGCTTTAATGGGAATATCTACAAACTGTAGTAATAAAAAGATCTTCAGTTGGTCCAGTAAAATTCTGAAAGACTTTTATGAAGAGGTAATCAAACTAAGTCTTGATGTTGCTTATGCAAACAAAGATAATTTACTAAAAGATTTGAAAATGTATCTCAAGAATTCCAAAAACAAAGAACTGAAACCAGAAGTTGAAATGCCATCAGATTTTATTGCTTTCTGCTTCTCATCTTTATTCTTGAAAAACTGTCTTCAGTATCTCTCTTTGTATATCTTTGTCTCTGTGTGCTTCTCTGCCTCTTTTTATTTCTGAATCAAATATCAGTACTTCAAAAGTTGGCCACTTGGATTTATACGTTACTGTTCCAGCCTCACATAGAGAGTACTTCTTAGGAATGGAGAATCTGATTGGTCCAACTTGGTTCAGCATCTACCTTTAATCCTATGTGCTATAGCAAGGAATCAAGATCATCCAGGAGAAACATAATTTCTGAATCGTTAAACCCTAGATAAGGAGAGGAGTTCTCAGTGAAAAGTGGTTGGGTTAACACAAATAAGAATTCATTACATATACCATATGGATAAAACTTCATTAGTGCAATCTGATTGAAACATAGGAATGGAATGGAGGGGGAGGGAGAAGATGAGGTATAATGCTAGGCAGAGGCAAAATTTTAAGAGCTTTGAATTTGGACTTTGTCTTGTATATAAGGAAAGTCATAGAAAAAGTTCAATAAATGATATGGTAAAGCTTCATAGGGTATCAATAATATATGGAACTATTGATTGAAAAAAAATAACAGAAGTAGAAGCAGTTGGAGAATATTATTATTGTATATTATATGTAACTGTATAGTGAATATGTTGCATATAATATTTTATATCATATGTTAAAATACTATTGTATATTGTATATAATTATATATTATTTTTACTGCTATTGAATTTGAGAAAGCCAGAGGTAATTCGAGTGGAGAGGCACCATAAAGAGCTAGGGTTTACTGAGTACTCACTGTGTGCCTGACTCTCTGCTTAACATATATTATCTTATTTAATCCACACAAGTTCTCAACTAAGGACTAATCCAGTATTCTATAACAACAATATTACTCATTTTGTCCCCATTTTACAGATTAAAACTCTAATGCATATATAAACTAAGTAAATTGCCCAAGATCACACACATGGAAAAGATAGGATTTGTTTCCTTGCAGTCTGATTGCAGTCTATACTATTACCCTCCATTGTCTTGTCTTCTCAGTGTGTCTACTTATATATGCTGGTCTGAAGCTTGTGAAAATAGTTATCTATATTACCATATTTATTACTTTATACTGATTGTCTATCTTGTCCCCAGCTGATGAGCCCCTTGAGATTAGGAATGTAGTCTTTCTCATTTCTGTTATTGAAGAACAGATAGCACAAAACTTGGCATTTTGTGGTCTCACCAAGATTTCTGGTTCTAGTCTTTTTGATGCCTTTGTGAATTTAGGCATGGCTGAAACTTTATTTTACTAATAAAAGGTGAGTAGGAGTAATCTGTTTCACATCCATGTGAAAGCAGTTTAGAGTTGTAGTGTGATTGTCCATGCTCTTTTATTTTGCTGTGAAAACACCTGAAGTCTCATGTTTTTTATGGAGGGATTGTGAGATAGTGGAGCCTCTATCAGCCTGGGCTCCTGAGTAACCACGTAAAACAAAGACACCATCCTTCACCTCTGCCAAAATGTATTGGAAATACATATTGAATGAGAAATAAACCTTTGTTGACTTAAGCCATTGAGTTTGGGGATTTGCCTGTTACTGCAGCATTACCTATCCCAACCAATCTGGGACAGTTTTTGGTTGAGTAATAATCAATATTCCTACATAATTTCTAATTTACATCCCCATATCTACACTATTAACATAATTATGAGGATCCCTTTTCAAAGTCAATTTTGTAAACAGTGGTGATGAGAAGTGAGGAACAATATAAGAAACTTACGATTTATCTTTAATCTGAGGAAGACATCTGTATTTTCCTTTTAACAATATTCCTAATAATTAACTTACTCATCTGAATTTATGAAGTTCCTCATACGTTGGCCAATATTTGAGTGTCAGATATTGTCCTAGATGCTGGAGATACATCTGGGGACAAAACAGACAAAAGTATGCTCTTGTGGAGCTTACATTTCAAAATGAGGAGATGAGCAAAATAACTATATTACACAGGACATTAGAAGTTATTAGATGTCATGGAAAAAATAAAGGAGGTGAGGGAGATAGAGGGCCTGAAAGGGATGGTGGGGCTGAGGGGTTATAATTTTAAATAAGGCAATCAATGAAAGTTTTTTGTTGTTATTGTTTGTTTGTTTTTTTGAGACAGAGTCTCACTGTCTTGCTCTCTGTAGAGTGCTGTAGTGTCACTGCTCACAGCAACCTCCAACTCTTGGGCTTAAGTGATTCTCTTGCCTCAGTTTCCTGAGTAGTTGAGACTACAGGCACCCGCTACAACGCCTGGCTCTTTTTTGTTGTGATTGCCATTGTTTAGCTGGCCTGGGCTGGGTTAAAACCCACCAGGCTCGGTGTAGGTGGCTGGAGCCGTAACCACTGTGCTATGGGCACTGAGCCTCAAGGACAGTTTTATGGAGAAGAAAATGAAATAGAGCCATAAAAATATCTGGGGGAAAATTCCAGGAAAAAGTAAAGCAATTGAGAAGTGCCTGAAGTGGGAGTGTGTTTGGCATTTCTTTTATTGTTATGAATAACATAGGACACGAGATCTTCCCTCCTAACAAATTCTAAGCGAGCAATGCAGTATTGTTAACTATATGCACATTTTTGTACAGTAGATCTCTAGAACTTTTTCATCTTGAATTACTGAAATTCTATACACATTGAACAATAATTACCAATTTCTTTGCAGCTCCTGGCAACCATAATTCTACTTTTTGTTTCTATAAGTTTGACTTTTGGATACATAAAATATGTAGAATCATGCAGTATTTGTCCTTTCCTGACTTGCTTATTTCACTTAGCATAATGTCTTCCAGGTCCATCCATTTTGTAGCATATGACAAGAATTTCTCTTTCGTTAAGGTTGAATACATAAATATGTTGGGTAAATATTTTGAGAAAATAAATACATATATTGAAGATGATGGTAGTCAGGATTTAACTGTTAGGTAAGGCAGTTACAAATGGGTAATGGGATTAAATTAGTGTGAATTCTGAACTGTTGGATAGCTATTAGAGGTACTGGAGTGAGCACAGTGTTCAAAATATATGTAATATAGAAATAAATATTAATACCAATATTAAATGGTAACATAAATAATGTAGATGTAAGTGTGTATGTCTTCACATGTGAATATGAATATGCACATACACATATGTATACACACAAATACTTAGTACATTAAACAGCCCTGAAAGCAGTGACACTTTAGTTAACAATAAGCACATTTAACATCCAAATCTTGGCTTATAAATATTGTACTTCCCCCTTATTGACAGTTCTACTTTTCAAAGTTTTTAGTTACATATAGAATAAGATGTTTTGAGATAAAAACAATATTCACATAACTTTTCTCATAGTATATCATTACAATTGTTCTGTTTATTATAGTTGTTGCCAATCTCTTACTATACCTAATTTATACATTAAACTTTATCATAGATATAAACATATAGGAAAAACATACCATATTTAGGGTTTGGTATTATCTGTGGTCTCAGGCATCCACTGTGAGTCTTGAAACATATCCCCAGCAGATAAAAGGGGACTACTGTCCAATCACTTTCCAATAAAAGGACCCAGAGCTATTGCAGAAATAATTGCATCTAGGAATAGGGCAAGAGAAGGACTAGGTCAACCTGAAGCCCTTTGGTGATTCTCATAATAAGGAAGTAATAAGAAAGTGCTTTAAGGATGATAAGTGTGAGGACTGATTTTATATGTTAACTTGACTGGACCATGAGGTACCCAGATATTTTATTAAATATTTCCAGATGTGTCTGTGAGGGTACCAGATCAGATTAACAGTTGAATTGTAGACTGGGTAAAGCAGATTACCCTTCCCAGTGTGGTCTGCAGTTTCACTCTCTTGTTCATCCTCCATAATACATATACTTACGCACATACACATATTTCCTATTGGTTATAGTTTTTTTTTTTTTTTTTTTTTTTTTTTGATACAGAACCGCAAGCTGTTACCCTGGATAGAGTGCTGTGCCATCACAGTTCACAGCAACCTTCAGTTCCTGGGCTCCAAGCAAGTCTCCTGCCTCCACCTCCCAAGTAGCTAGGACTACAGGCACCCACCACAACGCCCGGCCAATTTTTGGTTGCAGCCATCATTGTTGTTTGGCAGGCCCGGCCTGGTTTCAAACCTGCCAGCTCAGGTGTACATGGCTGGCGCCTTAGCCCATTGAGCCACGGGCGCTGAGCCTTGGTTATAGTTTATTCTGGAGTATCCTAACTAATATTAATACAGTTAATAAGGGTAATGTTAAAAAAGGATACCCTTAAAGTTAAATGTGCACTTATCATATCATCCAGTCATTCCACTTCTAGATATTTACCCTAGAAAAATTAAGGCATACACCTATGCTAAGATTTGTACATGAATGTTTATTAACAGATTAATTGTAATAGCCCCAAATTGGAAACAGCCTACATGTCCATCAAGAGGTAAATGAATAAAGAAATTGTAGTATTTCTGTAGAATAGAATAAAAAGGAATAAGGTAAAGGTGCGTGCAACAACATCTGAAAAATATTTTGCTAGGTAAATAAGCCAGACAAAAATGAGTATATATGAAATATATATGGAAGTTGAGAACAGGCAAGACTAACCTATAGTGATGGAAAGCAGATGAGCAGCCCAAAGGTGCAGGAGGGAAATTTGTGGTAAAATAAAAATATTATGTATCCTTATTGTTGTGGTGATTATTATACATTTGCCAAAATACATTGAATTGGTCACCTAAACTGTGTGTATTTTATTTTAATATAAATTATATCTCAGTTAATGTTATTTAAAAAGAAAAAAAAAAAAAACTAGCAGAGAAACCCTCCAAATAAGAACAAATAAAATCACTGCACATAGGCAATCTTGAATTTAGAATTTCAAATTAAACTATTATTTGTTTAATTCTTCCTACATGCTTATCCACTATACTCTATATGCATTCCTGACACAAGTCCCCTTTACCTAAGGCTGAAAACAGACCCCATTTCCTGGGCCCAAACAGGCTTATAAACCAGCTTCATAAAATGTCTCACCTAAGCTCCTGCTCCCAGGGAGGAGCAGAATGCCTCAAACTTGACCATATTCTTGTACAAGACAGTTTTAAAATTAACCTATGCCCACAGGCTCCTGGTGCCAAACAGTCGTGGCATATTTTAGACATATATTCCATGTCCCCAAACTCCCTGCCTGAAGGTGGGAAAAGCTACATATAAACCCCTAGATAGAGAACCCAAACAGGCTACCTGCTAGAGAACATCCCTCCACTGCCCTGGAGGCTTTCCTCTTTCCTTTCTCTTATCTCTAATAAAATCTGTCCTGTCTCTTACTCCTGGTAGTCCATGAATTCATTCATTGAATTTCCAAGCCTGGGGACCTGGCAACCTTACCTCAGTGAATCCTCAAACCATCCTATAAGGTAGGAATTATTATTAATTCCATTTTATAGTAACAGAAACTAAAGTTCAAAGAGATTAAATGACTTGCCTAAGATCATATAGTTAGTGAGTGATTAAGCTGCATTTAATTTGTTTGTTGGCTCTAAAACTTGCATACTTTCCCACTATGCTACAGTACTGTTTTAAAATGTTCAAATGAGAAATGTGAGCAAGATAATAGAATATTGTTCTCTTGGTATTGAAACATATTGGTTTCATGGGAAAGGTCACAAGGCTGGGGGAGGTCGGAAGTCTAATCTGGGACTCATGCCAAGGTCTGAGTTCCATCGTGTTGGCACATACTTAGACTGGGTATATATCAGTGTGTCACCAATGTGGACTATAGCTCATGTTGACTGTTTAGTTCTTTTTCTGTAGCCAAGTCTTAGTGGACTTCTCTAGGATTCTTCTGGAATTTCTGTTCAGGCAGATCCCAGTAATCTTCCCATTGCCTGGAATTATCTCTTCTACCTCTTCACTTAGTTAATGCTTATTTATAATTTAAATACAAGTTTACATTTTATTTCTTTTTTTCTTTTTTCTTTTTTTTTGCGGTTTTTGGCCGGGGCTGAGTTTGAACCTGCCACCTCCGACATATGGGGCCGGCGCCCTACTGCTTTGAGCCACAGGCACTGCCCTACATTTTATTTCTTTAGATAACCTTCAGGTACTTTTAAAGAGATCAAGTCTCCTGAGTGTGCACCTTCAGAATACTAAACTTTCAGTAACATTCTGCAAAATTGTAAAAAATTGATTGTATAATTCCTGTTTTTGCTTTCTCTTAGTAAGGTACAAGCTTTGAGAGGGCACAGGTTTTGTCTTGCTCACTCTTAACATCTCCAGTGTCTAGTACCATACCAATGATGGAAGACACTCAATTGATACTTTTATTTTATTTTGTTTTGTTTTATTGTTTTATTTTATTTACTTTACTTTTTTGAGACATAGTCTTAATTCTGTGGCCCCAGGGAAGAGTGCCTTGGTGTCAGCTAGCTCACAGCAACCTTGAACTCCTGGGTTCAAGTGATCTCCTGCTTCAGTCTCCCAAGTAGCTGGGGCTATAGGCTACAGGGTACAGGCACCCACAGCCAAAACACTGGCTGATTTTTCTATTTTTAGTGGAAATGGAGAATAGAAATTTGCCTATTTTAAGTATAGCTGAGGTTGAGCTCAAGTGATTCTCCTGACTTGGCCTCCCAGAGTGCTAGGATTATAGGAGAATGCTTTTGTATTTAATATAAAAGAATGGAGGCATGAGTATAAATGTTCAAGTCTTATGCAACCATACCTGCCATCTCCTCTGTATTCAATTATAACAGTATTTCCTAAATTTACCTAACATAACAATTACCTGGAGTGATTGCTAAAGATATAAACTTTCAGGCAAGGAAGCATGGGTATGGTCCAAAAATCTCTTTTTTATTTTATTCATTTTATTTTTACTAGCATACTACGTGGTTTTCATGGCCTGGTAAATATGGGAAATACTAATTTCAAATGTCTGCATCTATTTGAGTACTATTTTTTTTTTTTGTAGAGACAGAGTCTCACTTTATCACCCTCGGTAGAGTGCCGTGGCATCACACAGCCCACAGCAAACTCCAACTCCTGGGCTTAGGTGATTCTCTTGCCTCAGCCTCCTGAGTAGGTGGGACTACAGGCACCCGTCACAACGTCTTGCTATTTTTCTGTTTTGCAGTTCGGCGAGACTGGGTTTGAACCCGCCACCTTCGGTATATGGGGCCGGCGCCCTACTCGATAAGTCACAGGTGCTGCCTTTTTTTTTTTTTTTTTTTGAGACAGAGCCTCAAGCTGTCGCACTGGGTAGAGTGCTGTGGCATCACAGCTCACAGCAACCTCCAACTCCTGGGCTCAAGCAATTCTCCTGCTTCTGCCTCCCAAGTAGCTGGGACTACAGGCACCCACCACAACGCCCAGCTATTTTTTGGTTGCAGCTTTCATTGTTGTTTGGTGGTCGTGGTCCCGGGCTGGATTCAAACCTGCCAGCTGTGGTGTATGTGGCTGGCGCCTTAGCTACTTGAGCCACAGGTGCCGAGCCATATTTGAGCACTATTTGACAACTGTGCCTATAGCTTGATTAATCCTGTTTTTAAATGTAGTACTTTAGTTATCTAAACATCTTATATTAAAGAATATGTTATGTACAGTTCTGAACTTGCAATTTTGATCGTAGTCCCCCCCTACACCATTGCTTGCCATGAATCATCACGGGTGACAGAATGATATCCAAAGTCCTTACCCTGGCATTGAAAGACTTCTGGAATCTAAAAAGCTCCTGTCTTATTGACCTTCTTCACATGACCTCATGTCATGTGCACCAAACCACTTACAATTCCTTGTAAAAACCATACAGTACAAATAATGTTTTTTATTTCAGTTGAGGTATTTTGCTATGTTAAAATGTCTTTATCCCCATTTCTTTTTTTATTATTATTGTTGGAGATTCATTGAGAGTACAAGGAACCAGGTTACACTCATTGCATTTGTTAGGTAAAGTCCCTTATAATTGTGTCCTGTCCCCCAAAGGTGTGTCGCACACTGTGATCCCCTAACCTCCTTCCCTTTCTCTGCTCTTCCCTTCCCTATTCCCTACCTAGTACTAGGTCATTAATTGTCCTCATATCAGAATTGGGTACATAGGATTCTTGCTTCTTCATTCTTGTGAAGCTTTAACTGAGAATAATGTGTTCCACTTCATCCGGGTTAATACAAAAGTTGTAAAGTTTCCATCTTTTGTAATGGCTGAATAGTATTCCATAGTGTACATATACCACAGCTTGTTAATTGATTCCTGGGTTGTTGGGCATTTAAGCTGTTTCCACATTTTGGCAATTATAAATTGAGCTGCAATAAACAGTCTAGTGCAAGTGTCCCTATGGTACAAGAATTTTTTTTTCTTCTAAGTAGATGCCCAGTAATGGGATCGCAGGATCAAATGGAGGTCTACTTTGAGTTCTTTGCGGGTTCTCCATACTTTCTTCCAAAAAGATTGTATTAGTTTCCAGTCCCACCAGCAGTGTAAAAGTGTTCCCGTCTCTCCACATCCATGCCAGCATCTGAAGTTTTGAGATTTTGTGATGTGGGCCATTCTCACTGGGGTTAGATGATATCTCAGGGTGGTTTCGATTTGCATTTCTCTAATAATTAGGGATGATGAGCATTTTTAAATATGGTTGTTAGCCATTCATCTGTGTTCTTTAGAGAAGGTTCTATTCATCTCTCTTTCCCAGTGGTATAAAAGATTGTTGTCTCTTTTTATGTTGCTTAATTTGAGTTCTCCATAGATCCTAGTTATCAAGCTTTTGTCTGATTCAAAACAGATATGCAAATATCTTTTCCTGTTGTGTAGGTTGTCTGTTTGCTTTGGTTGTTGTCTTCTTAGCTGTACAGAAGCTTTTCAATTTAATTAAGCCACATTTGTTTATTTTTGTTGATGTTGCAATTGCCACAGAATTCTTCTTCATGAAATCTTTCCCCAGGCCGATATCTTCCAGTGTCTTCCCCATGCTTTCTTTGTGGATTTTTATCATTTCATGTCTTAAGTTTAGGTCTTTTATCCATCTTGAATCAGTTTTTGTAAGTGGAGAAAGGTGCAGGTCCAGTTTCAGTCTTCTACATGTGGATATCCAGTTCTCCCAGCACCATTTATCGAATAGGGATTCTTTCTCCCAGTGTATGTTCTTGTTTGGTTTATTGAAGATTAGGTGGCTATAAGATGTTAGTTTCATTTCCTAGTTTTCGATTTGATTCCAAATGTCTATGTCTCTATTTTTGTGCCAATATCATGTTGTTTTGACCCACTATGGCCTTGTAGTACAGCCTAAAGTCTGGGAGGCTGATGCCCCCAGCTTTACTTTTTTCAATTTTTTAAATTAAATCATAAACATATAGATCATGTATACATTAATGCATTTATGGTGTACAATGTGCTGAATTCATATAGAATTAGGAATGCTTACATCACACTCATTAATATATACCTTATCTCGTTTACTTAATTATTGTGTTAAGACATTTATACTCTATACTAATAGATTCGAAATGTACCCTTGCATTATGCACCATAGGTGTGATCCCACCATTCACCCTTCCTCCATCTGACTTCCCCCCTCCCCCCCCTCCTTCATCTTGGGCCATAGTTGTGATCTATTCTTCATATGAAAGTGTGAGTGATTGTAAATTGGTTTCATAATAGTACTGAGTACACTGGATATTTTTTCTTCCATTCTTGAGATACTTTACTAAGTAGGATAGGTTCCAGCTCCATCCATTCAAACATAATAAAGGTAAAGTCTCTGATTTTTTAAGGCTGCAT